>JAOPTO010001128.1:132068-192697 GCA_033822845.1 Tetrapedia diversipes
GTAAAGCAAGTGCATCGGATCGTTTTAAATGATCGAAAAGTAAAGTTGCGCGAGTTAACTGAAGCCGTTGACATCTCAAAAGAACGTGTGGGATACACTTTGCACGATGTTTTGGACATGAAAAAATTATCTGCGCGATGGGTGCCGCGTTTGCTGACCGTCGACTAAAAACAGCAGTGCGTTGATGATTCAACGGCCGGTTTGGCGTTGTTGCAGCCTAATCGAGCGGACGTTTTTCGACTTTTTGTGACAATGGACGAAACGTGGATCCATTACCATACGTTTCAGTTCAATAGGCAGACGGCAGAGTAGCTGAAAAGCTACGAAAGCCGACCAAAGCGGCCAAAAAACTAACGCTCGGCCGGGAAGGTTTTGGCCTCTGTTTTTTGGAATACGAATGGCATAATCTTTATCGATTACCTCCAGAATGGAAGAACAGTTACCGGAGAATATTATTGGATAAACTGAATAACGCAATAAATAAAAAACAGCCTCATATGACGAAGAAAAAAGTTCTGTACCATCACGATAACGCAGCGTCACACATGACCTTAAAAGCGATGGCCAAATTGGAACAATTATGATTCAAATTGGTTGCTCACCCATCGTATTCTCCAGACTTGGTTCCCAGAGACTATTATTTGTTCCCAAACCTCAAACAGTGGCTCTAGGGAAAGAGATTCACATCGATTGAAGAAGTCATAGGGGAAACCGAGGCGTATTTCGAAGGCTTGAACGTTTCGTACTACAAAAACGGCATTGAAATGTTGGAAAACCGCTATACCAAATATATCGCCCACGAAGGCAACTATGTTGAGGAATAAATACAACTTTGCCCAAAAAACGCTTGTTCTTATTAAAAATCCCGGGACTTTTCAGCCCATGTAGTAGAGGACCCTAACGAACTGTGTCCTTTAGCCTCTTCTGTTCTTTCGAGTTTTGTCTCTCGCTGAGTAGAGACCGGGTTCAAAAAGGATGTACCTTCCTTTAGAAATAAAGTTTAGGGAACTCTTAAATAAAAGAGTTATCTTCATTTCTTCCTTTTTATTCTATAATCTCCAATATGCAGCGCAGTGCCTTTATGAAGTATCAAATACTGTTCATAAAATATAGTTTGTAAGTTTATAAGAAATTGACACGAGAAAACTTCCTTCGATTCATAATATTTCAACTAATTCGTAATAAGAAATAATATCTTTTAAATATTAAGAACAGCATTAAAGTTTTACATTTTGATAATATTCATTGTAATATTTAATGATACTTTATAATATTTATTTGCATACAATCATTTATATTGTACGACTCTGGGGAAATTTCAGATATTAAGTTAAATGGTTAGCAATATAGTAAATTGTGGAAATAAAAAGTTTAAATACCCAATGATGAAAAGATTCAAATGATTTCGATTTATGGAGAGTGCAGACGTAATTCAATGATTGTATGACAGTTATACGCTGAATGATATTTCGATAGAACACCTCTCGCGTTGCATATTCACACGGATAATGAACACATTTCGAAAGAGCGAAAATTTTAATCTGCGAGAAGGAATTCCTGAAAAACCCAAAACCAAAATAACGCAAATACTAGAGGTGTTCAGATATTCGACATTTCGGATGTACAGTGGCTCAAAAAAGTATTCGTACGCTGTATTATAAAGAAATTCATCTACTTTTGAAATTCTAATTTCAATGAAACTTTATGTATGTACAGAGCATGGTGTGTCCTACGTGGAGCAATTTTTTGGCGGCAAAATATCTTTTAAACGGGCTGATAACGAATCTCAAAGTTTCAACGATTTTTCACGCTTTAAATACAAGCTTTTCTGTGTTCCTCTTTTATAATAGGGCGATAAAGTATTAAAAATTAAACATTTTCTGTTTGAAAGGTTTTGCTCCATCAAGCACCATTACAAAGTTATCTTTTAAAAATGAGAGAAAACTCAGAAACTTCAACGCTGGTTTCACCCCTTTAAAATCGCATTTAGATGAAAAGAAGAGATTAATTCATATGTATACTATTACAATCTACATACCCACAAAATTTTATCAAATATCTCTATCAGACTCAGAATGTCAGGGTTAAACGAATTTATTTGTGATATACTGTACGAATACTTTTTTGGAGCCACTGTAGGTAGGGTCAGGCATTTTTCAGGCTTGGGTCTGAACCTGAAACTTTTGAGTACCCAAAGCTCAAATCAGGTCCCGAAAATTTCGAGCACTCGGACAACCTTGTATAGAATATAATACCACCTCTAATTATGAAAGTTTGTATGAAAAATTTGACAAAAATACATGCTTATATCGTAAAAAACCCGAATTCATTTCCGAAACTTTCGAGGTTCGGGTTTCAACTTCGGGAATTTGAAATTTCCGAGGCTCGATTTCAATTCCAGTACCCGAAAGTTTCAAATTCCAACCCGGCCTGACTCGATCAATGCTCTACTCAACCCGAAGCTCGGGTATTGATCGGGTCGGGATTAGGTCGGGACCTGAATGTTTGCAATGTTCGGGTACCCAAACTCGATTAATTTTAATTTTAACACTTTATCGACCGGAAGTCTATTAATCGGCTTTTACATGCTTACGTTCAATTTGTAAATTTTGTAATGTTTCCTTACACGAATGTGACTGTTTCGAGCGATATCGTATGTATACTGTAAAGAGATATTAAACTATCAATTACTCGAAGAAAATCGTTGTGATCAATTCATTAGCGATGCATCCGCGACAAAATAAGCCAATTGGGAGTGCGTATGCAATAAGTTACGCGGTCGATAAAGTGTTAATACCTGAGAGGGTGGAATAACTGCGATTCCAGCACCAAAATTGAAAGCAAAATAATATGTGTCTTTTGTTTCGGGAGGGTGAGTGTATGGATTATGGGGGAGGTGATGTGTGACGGCAGCTTTGGTGTGGCATACGGTGAAGAAGACGAAAGTGTATTTCTATATACACAACTTTTCCAAACACGTATTTCTATATTTTTAACCAAAAAGCTAAATACCAGCTTTCATAGTGCTTGTTTCAAAATCGGCGGATTTTCAAACAACCTTTCAACCCCTATTTAACCTCCTTAGGGGTGCAATATCAAAAAATTCTTTCTTAGTGGGTGCTTATGTCATAAAAGGAACCTAGTTGTTCAAATTTCATGTTTCTAGCTTCAGTAATTTAGGCTCTGCAATGATGAATCTATCAGTCAATCAGGATATGTCTTTTTATATGTATAGATTAATAAAATTTATTACAGTAATGTTTTTTATACGTATCGTGAATTGTTTCCTTTTGTGGCAAATCTTTATACCTGATAATATCCCTATAGTTTTTACGAACTTCCTATAGGCATGATCTCTTCGATCCAACTCGTTGGGTTTTAAAATTCAAGCATCAGATAGGGATATACCCGTACTGTCGGTTTCCGGTCGGGCTTGCATAAAACCGAACGCGCTCAGGCTGGTACCAGAGATACACGAATTTTCGGGTAGCTCTATAGTTTCAGGTAGTTGAAGCGTTTCGGATAGTCCAATTTACTTGGGTAATCCCACAGTTGGGTAGCTCGATAGTTTCGAAATGATACGAACGAGGAAATGATCAAGTGATCAGACAAAATCGAGATTCCTACATTATCTTATGATCTTATGGTCGACTAACAACTAACAGTTATTCATACAATTGTTGTTAGGCTCAAAACGAAATTTTTCCTCGTACAAATCGGTTCCAAAATATCAGGCTATTCAAAACAGCAGTCAGACAATACGAAATATTCAAGTTACTCGAAAGTATAGGGATGACTGAAAATTTGTTTATATCGGGTACCTGATCGAGCTCACCCAATTCTTTTAATGAAACCGGCCCGACCATTCAGGTGCCCGTGATCTGTGTACCCGTAAACCCCTATGTTGGATTTGAAAAGCGTTATTATATTAGGTCGAGTCATAAGTAACTTCCGATAACCATAACAAGAAGTTTTTGTTTTCACTATATAGACGAGGCTTTAGTTAGTCTTTTATGAACTGTTTTGTGTGATACACGTTACGTTAAACTGTTTTTTTTAATCTCTGAAATGGAGAGTTAAAAAGTACATATTCGTCATGTAATGCATTGGGAATTTAAACAAGGCAATAATGCTAAGGCGACAGCTGAAAAAATATGCAGTGTATATGGTGAAGACTAATAACTGATCGGGCAGTTAGAAATTGGTTTATAAAATTCCGTTCTGGAGATACGACCTTAAAAGACGAACCGAGGGTGGGACGTCCTTCCGACTTTGACGACAACCTTTTAAAAGCAATATTGGAGCAAAATCCACGTCAATCAATAAGAGGTATAGCAGAAAGGTTGAATACATCACAATCAACTGTTAACCGTCACCTGGAGAAATTAGGGAAAGTCAGCAAGTTAGGAGTATGGGTAGCTCACAATCTCAGTGAACAGAATAAAGAAGATCGCATGTCAATCGCCACAAGTCTGCTCTCACGGGTAAAAATTAAGCCTTTTTTAAACAGGATTGTAACACGCGATAAAAAATGGGTTACCTATGAGGATATAGTCCACAAAAGACAGTGGCTTGATAAGGATCAACCACCCCTATCAGATCCGAAAGCAAATATCCATGGCAAAAGATTTTATTGTGTGTATGGTGGGATTGTCAAGGAATAATTCACCACAAGTTGTTGAAGTCAAATTTAACGATTACTGTAGATAGATACGTTCAGCAGTTGCAAAGAGTGCAAGAGAAACTCCATGAAAAGCGTCCTGCACTCGTCAATCGCAAAAATGTCATTCTTTTACACGACAATGCGCGACCACATACAGCAAGGGTGACTCAAGAAAAAATTCTTCAGCTTGAATGGTCTGTTTTACCACATCCACCTTACTCCCCGGATCTTGCCCCAACAGACTACCACATTTTCTGTTCTTTATAAAACTTTTTGAATGGAAAAACCTTCAATTCTGAAGAGCAAGTCAGGCAGGCTGTCAAAAATTTCTTCCAGTCCAAACCAATCACATTTTACAAGGAAGGAATTGATAAACTGCCAGGAAGATGGGAGAAGGTTATATATAATAGTGGGGAATACATAATAAATTAATATAATTTTGTTATTTAATGAGAGCAAAATAAATGTCTGATAAAAAACGGAAGTTACTTATGACTCGACCTAATAGTATGTGCCTCCTCGTCTAAAGGTGTAACGATCGGGGCAGGTAATTTTCAGACTGACCCCCGACCCTGTGAGCGTAAAGACGGCCAGGGGACAGTAAAGGTGGTCAATCAGCGGAATTCAGAGAAAACAGACCTCTAGTTGTTTTATTTATCCCAAGCACCCTTATTGCCCATTCCTAGTACTCGTACAGATTAGCGGATCTCCGCGACTTTCTATTTCAATTTAACACCCTATATTCCGTTCAAAAATAAACAAAAATTAGCGTGATCGATGATGCGGCAACAGTTAAGCGATCGCTCCTCGAGGGCGAATTTTTAATCATCCCTTACCGATAGTGCTCACAAGCAAGTTTAGGCAAAATTAAAAAAAAATTGTTTCGTACTTCTTCATATTTTGGACTACCTAAAATTATATACCAATCCTGTTCCATTCACGCGTCGATCACGTGTAATTGCCTTATCTATTTTCTTATGTAATTGGACGCACTATAATACGGGAATATTACAAACTTTCAGGCACACGACCCGACTTCGAGTATCCAAATATTACAAGCTTTTGGGTCTCAATCTAAACTAGAAATGTCCATCAAGGGAAGTTTGCGAACCCGGAAATTCAAAAAAATATGAAACTTCGTGTACAGGTAGAGTAAATCATTCATAACACATACCTATTTTTTGTTCGTGCCGAATCTCACTTTGAAGGGGTGATGTCACCCCTTAAAGAGAATGGAAAATTATCTTTCTTCTTGAATATTTTGAGAACGGTGAAAGATATTGAAAAAGAGTTTAAACTAAAGTTGAATGCTATTTTTACGTTTACAAGAATGTGTAAAAAGATTTTTCAAAAAATCGATACTTTTTGATTTACCCCCTCCACCAGACCTTAAATTTCATTTTTTGATTTTTTAAATTTTAGGTTGAAGTGCTCTACAGTACCCCCTATCCACTCTTGTAAACAGTTCTTTTATTTATTTTTCTTTTAAATAAATAAAGCGTCTATTATCGAATTTAAAGCACTTTTATTATTAGAATGGTTTACATAACAGATAACTTACATGATCAATTATATAAATTTCAGACTGTAATATGAAATTCGATAAATTGATCACGTTTACGGGTTTGTATTTTCTGATTGATATATAAATATTCCCAGGGATAGAACTTGTGTTATGGATGATTTACTTTACCTGTACACAGAGTTTCATACTTTTTTGAATTTCCGGGTTCGCAAACTTCCCTTGTAAGTTAGATTCATACGATTTCGTGTAGGAGTTTCCTAAATCAAAAATTAATCTTTGCTTTACTTCCTGTATAATACTTTGTTTCCAATCCATTTATTCTCTGAAGAATGTCTCGAAGTTTGAACCCTTTATGTTAGATGAAGTGGTGATTAGAGCTAAGAGATAAAAGTGGTACGATTGATCTAGATTTTTCGACATCTGAAAAAGTCGATTAAATGCCAGAGACCCACGAAGAAAGATATATCTTCCAACTGTGAATTAAAAGTAATAGATTGAACATTAAAAAAATATGGGAGACTGATTTTCCTTTCTCAATTCCTTTAACAAATAGGTTAGGGTGCTTCTCTGCTCCCCCCTTGCCTTTCAGCAGATACCTGTGCTGTGTTATCTATACAGCAGAAGACAATAAGAAGGTGTACACATGTGCATATGCGAACTCTGAAGTTTGTGGAAGTATGTACAGTGGCTAACGAAAATATTCGAACGAAAGTATAATTGTGCCTTCTGCGTTCTATACTCGGAATGAACACAGATCATAGAAATATGTTTAGCCATATATTAAGTATACTGTATGTAGACTCCAAAGGATAACAAATTTTTGCTTTAGTACAAACCGTTGTTTCAATATTTTTAAAAATATCAAAAACAAGCGAATTTTGTGGTAGCAAAAGTATTCGAATCTACATATATATATAAATGAATGTGTGTCGGTCCGTCTGTACTCGATAGATTCAAAAACCATACATCCAATCGCCGTGAAAATTTGGGAAATTATTAGGTATATCCCCGGGAAGGTTTTTGAAAATTTTTTTTGTAAATCAGAATTGGGGTTCTAGGTGCTCCCGAACAAATATCCCAAACATATCAAAATAACATTTAATTAGTAATTATTAATAATAATAAATAATCTTGAGAACCTTTTTTCTACAATAATAGTAGTTATTTTGGCAAATTTTGCTCATGGAGCCGTAAACCTAGTATCTTATAAAACTTAGTTAAAAGAGTAAAATATATTTTTTAACCAATTTAATATGTAGTTGGATAGTGCGTTTATTCAATAGTATGTTTCAAGTAGTTTGACATTTTAAATATTATTGTTTGTTTATGATTTACGCTTTCCTTTACTTTCCTTTTTAAACGATTTTAACGTTTTTCTTGGGTATTTAATTTATGTTTTAAAAGTTTTATGGGCAAATCTATTTCTGTTTGTCACTATTAAGACAACTGTGCAAGCAGAGCAGTTCAGGGCTGTACTACCTGAAAGTCGTATTCGATTGTAAGTTTATACTGTAAGAATTCGATTAGAATAAAGTAGAAATAATCAAAAATTTCGGGCAAGTATTTAACATCAATAAAATAGCGATATATTTCTTTCTGTCTTTAAAAGATCTTATCTTAATGAAAAAAAGAAATTCTTTAATAATGCACACTAGCAATAGTATCAAATATACTGCAAATTGGTTTAAATCTATATTAGATAGGTTCAAACTCCTATAGTATTTTGATAAAAACAAAAAGTTCTTTCAATTATACTCGTCTATAAACTGGGTATGTTCGAATCTCCTATGAACACTTTGACAGAGAGGGTAGTACTTTTAAGTATATTCAAATCTACATGAGATGGATTCTAAATATTTATAAAAAGCAGTACTTTTAAGACTACTTAGATCATGATAAAGTAGAGAACAATGCTTATCGTTGCAACGTAAACCCTCAGAATTTAATTATTATTTGTAAGAGATTTGATTATTCCAAACGTTAAATACTTATATTCGAATCTTATTTGTATTCGTTTCAGAGTTCAAAACCAGTTTGAATAGTTCAAGTATTCTACAAATTCATACGTACAATCAAATATTATCTTTTACGAGTCGTAATCGAATACTATGAAATGAATCTTTACAAAAGTTGACTTAAAGTTATGAATTTCATATTGAGCTTGTTCATCAATAGCCCACTCCTCCCTTCATAAATCATTAGGCATTCGATATATTTGAATAAATAAGACTTATGTTATACATACTGAACAAAGCTACCACTCACTAATTTTTTTATGCAATACAGAACATTAAGTTATTTGTTTATTCGCTTTAACAGGTAAGAACCCTTATGTTAAATTTGGTTAGTTTGAGTGCATTACAGGAAAGTAATACAGATATAGATACGAACAAAATTAATTATAAAGAACAAAACAAGAAGAGAGGAAGAAAATAAAATAGGTCATATAATTGGAAGTGACTAGGCGAAGAAATATCATAGTTAGCATCCATTAATTACTACTCTGCGAGCCTCAGCCTTGAATAAAGTAAAATACGAAGAGAAAAAGTCAACGAAAATCGAATAATTTATTATTTGCTAGAGAACACTAATTAATGTTATATTTTAGTTTTATATATATTTATATATTTATATATTTAAAATATTAAACATATTTCTTGAATTTTAAATTAATATAATAAATAAAGAACACTGCCCTTTATTTAAGATCTTAACAAAAGCGTAACAGGAAAAGTATTTTGTTCAAAATTTACAGTTACTGTCATTTTAGCTTCGTGCGGAGAGCTGTTGCACAATTTTTGACCTGCATTGACAGAGGTGTGAGCAATAACCCTTAAGAATGATGTAAAAATAACCCTTAATCAAAATAAGCTTGATCAATCGTATCGAACATCGAAAATATCGTTCAATTTTCAATATTTCGAACTTCTATGTATTTTGAACTGTCCTCGTATATTTTAGAGCTTTGATTGGTATTACCAAGGGTGAGATTTCCTACGACAGAACAAGGCGTTGGATAGTTTTAGGCCACCCATGTAATGAAATGTCGATTCTTTAAATAAGGAGCATAAAATTAAATACAAGGCAATGGTAAGAATTTTTTAATGCTTGTCCTTACATTTGAGAAACCCCTTTCGACATCAAGTTGTCGTTAAATTAAGAAAAGGCCAGGGATATCTGCTCCCTTCTCTAGGAATCGCGTTAAAGGCAAACCATCAGAATATCAAGCTAGTCAGAATTAGAGATCGAACAATTAGACTCAGTTTTAATTTAACTTTAATTTAGTTTTAATTTAATTTTAATTTTAATTTAATTTTAATTTAATTTTAATTTAACAACACGCGACACTACTTGTGCAATGCACTAAATTATAGATAATAAAATTTGAGATTTTACAAGTCTTGTGTACTATTTTCCTTCAAATTGTATATACTGTGTATTAATTAATTGTACAGGATTTTTTCAAATAACCGTGTCTGTTACATCAATTCTATATACTGAGTGGCTAAATTATAGGATCACAAAATTTTCATCGAAACACTAACAATCTTTGAACTATTATAACTTAATAAAAACAGCATGCAATATTATGTCTGGGGTCGTTTTGAAAGTTGAAGCTTTTTTTACACTGTTTTAGAGTTTATTTTCGGCAAAAATATGTTTCTTTTCACATCTACTTTATAAAATCAATGTCGCTGCCGAATGAAAAGAATTTTTTCGCGACTCCGCTTACAATAACTTTGAAGCCTGAAGTCTCCTCTCCACAACGATTTGTCAAAAATTGTATGAATTTTTGTGGCTGTTTTATCGCACTTTCAATGAAAAGTGTGTCACTGGTGCTAGAATAACCCAAGGTAAACCACAGGGAGGAGGTTACACGGCCAATATATGTGTTTAGTGAGTTTTAGTACGTTTTTAGCGTACCCACGTTTAGTTTGTGTATATTTCAAAATGAATATTTACATCGTCGTTCTTTCATCACTTCTTGCTGTTGTTTTTGTATTCTGATGCAAACTGCGATGAAACGATGACAAAATATCGTACATTAACTTCTAAAGGAAGATTTTGTTGTAAAAGAGAGATTAAAATTTTCTAGCTCGTTGTTGTTCGAATTACAATGACAAAGCTGTTTTAAATTTTGTCTCTACAGATTTGCATTCGTATTTCTGTTAAACTCTGTGTTAATGTAAAAATTTTAGAGAAACGTAAAAATTAATTTAAAAATTATTGTTAATTAAAGAACATAAAAGAGGTCGTTTACATGTATCATAAGATTATATTCATTACTGAAACAGATAACGAAAAAGGTGATTCTTAGAACGAGAAATTATGTTTAGAAGTCCAGATAAGAGACAGTATTATTTTAAGTATCTTAAAGTAAAACAACAAAATTTAAACCATTAGCAAATAAATGGAGAAGGTGCAATGATGTGTAACCATAATTTATAACTAAAAGAAGAAGCAGTCAAAATAATTTACTGCATACCAATGAGGAAATAAGTAAATCTTTAATAGTAATTGTCAGTGAGTAACTAACTAAACAAAGTGACTAACTAAATAATAATTACAAGAAAATGCAATTTTTCATGCCGCAAAGTGCATTAAAGATTAATTAACAAATAATGATAATATATTGGAATGACCAATATATTATTTCGATATTATTATAATAGATATAATCAGTCAAAATTGTGTTGTATATGGCAGAAAAGGTAATTTTAAATCATTCAAGAATTTAAAAAAATGTAATATGCAATATTTAAGTTAAAGATATTGCAAAGTAAAGAAGGGCACAAAAATATTATATATATACATGTATGTATGACACTTCAACAACCTGTTGAAACAAAATGGTATTACGTTACTTTTACTATACTAGATGTTACCAGAATAATTTGTTTCTTTTATTAAATACTACAAATATGAAACATAAATATGCAACTTTAAAATTTAGAAGAAACAAGTATATTACATAGTCTACTACATTTGTTTGTGACAGACTAATCTTGAAAAAATATGGATTTTAGTTTGAAGAGAATATAATGCATATACAAATATGTTAAGTGTATGTAAAAATTTTAGTATTTCTCAATTTTCTTGTATTTATATAATAAAATTATTGCAAATTAATCTTTGAAACATTTCCCACATTTCAATAATCTATTTTACACGCTTCCATACTAACTTTACAGATACTCCAAATAATTTTTTAGACAAAACTTTTGTAGCAATGTAATACCATGAAAAAGTCATCTTGTTTAACTCTTTTATACTTGAATACGATTTCTCAAATAATTTTATTACAAAAATACATTTAGAATTAATTTTATATAACAGATATTTTTAATTTTAGTGAAAAAATATTAATTAAAAGCAACATAAACTAACTGTAAAATATGCTATTTAAAATAATAATATATTTATTTGAGAAAGTTGTATTAATATTCGTAAATAATACATTGCCATAAACAGTAAAGAATGAAGTTTGAGAAAAGGGAGCGAGCTTACTTTACGATTCTAAAAATACTGTACAATGCATATTCACCTCGATGGGCTACAATCAGAACTGTTTTGCATGTCAAACGATAACATAGAATAAAGAATATATGTCTAGTTTAAGTATCTGTTTCACTGTGTCTGCAGATTTTTTTTAAACAGAGCATTTTTAACAATCGTATTTTAAAATTTATGCTACTGATACAACAGAAATCATAAACATAAAATGTTATTCAGTAATTAGCACGTTGAACACCTAGTTAATTTGTTTATTCTTGATATTTCTTTGAATATGCATTGATTTAAGTTAGACCAGTTATTTAACTAAAATAAATAAGACAAATTGCAAAATTAAAAATGAAACTGTCATAAAAATTCAAGATCAGTCTCCTGAATTAACTTTAATGGAAATAAGTAAATATTCTATAGGATAATTATTTCTTTTGTATTTGATCTTTTTTATGTTTCCTGAATTCTTAAAATTACTCTACCTTAAAATCTTCTTTTAACAATATTTTAAATATCTTGTTCTTTGTTAGATTATTACAAAAAACCAACTTTATTCTTTTTTTAGTGTTAAATATTTTCTAATTATAAGTTTCTAACAAAATAATTATTTTGGTGCAATTAAAGATTCATATCAAAACAATTTTTTCAATTTAATACATCGAACTCTAATTTATGAGCGGCTTGAAATGTTCCTTGTAATTCCAAAGAATTTCATCTTTGAAGGCAAAACATTTGTACAAACTAAATTAAATTGGATTGCCTTACATTGTTGTCTTTTTAATTCTACATTTAATAAGATTACTTCATTCTCTAGTATTTATATTCTAAACATTTCTAACACATTCATCGTCATAATTATATTTACAGAATTACAAGTACATTTAATAATACCAAAGAGATGTCAGAGACAAAGTGCTTTAATTTGAGTGCAATAAACAAACTTAATTTATATTATTTTATTACATAGTTTCATATATGTATCAGCCGATATATGTAACTTTGGAGGTAAATGTGTTAATCATCAGCATGCAATATTCAACAACTCTTGCACGGTTAAACTATAGTCTGCTAAAGTAAAGTCTGCTAATCTGCTAAAGTAAAGTCATTTAAGTTTTACGATCCTTTTTAAATAAAAAGGAACGTTTAACCGATGTTCTAAAGGAATGTCTAATACGAACAAAAGAATTTGAGTAGAACGTAGAAAATTGAATGACTTCCATTTAAAAAGAAAGGCTTTGGAAGTTGATCCCGGCGCTTCAACCACAACCTAACTCCTGTTTGGCATCTGTTTAAGCGGTGACTAATTGTTATTCATGCTTTTTCACATCAAAAAGAAAGGAAAGCTTCAAATTGTTTGCCACGAAATACAGCTTTTAACGAGAAGCACTTTAAAGAAATTTCCTTAAAACGTACGTTTTTAGTATATCTGTAACGTATTGAAATTAAAGTATACTCGTTAACCCTAGATTCATAAACATTCGTCCCACAGGTCGCGTAAAATATGTAAACACTTGTAACTTTTAAAGTGAAAGAGATAGAAAGATGAACTTCAATCGCTCAGAATAACTGATTGTGTTCATTTTCATTTCAGAAAATTAATGATTAATGGACAACTTTTCAGATTTAAACTGTGTTTTATCGATCCTTATATTCTATACAACAAAAATCATTAATATAATGTTTATGAATAGTGTATTTTCCATGCATGTTTATGAATCTAGGGTTAAACGAAGCAAACGTAATCTAATAGAAACTTGAACGTGCTAGCTTCTATACATGCCTAACTTCAATCACTAGTTACCTCTTGAAGATTACTAATTGTTCGTTGCTTTACAGCTGAAAAATATTTTAGTTTAACTGTAAATCACTGCAACGTGTTGCAGATAATCTAGAGTGAGCGATTTACTTGTAACATTCTCAACGTGCTGTCAACGTGCTGTCGTAGACATGAAACCTTTGATAAACTACACGTGACCATAGAGAAGTTTCATCGATCGAAAATAGAACATCGGTATAAACAAGGCTGTCCGTTCGAAAGAAAGCACTTGCTACACTTGGAAGAAACCACTGATCAACCGGCGCTCGAACACTAATGCAGTTCCTCGAGTGCTCGGGCGAACTTCGACGATTACCGCCGGGAAAGCGAGGAAGCGAAAGAAGTTGTGAACGGTAGCTCGTGAAATGAAATTTTTGCGGTTACTCCTCCACGGAAATCCAACGACCGACTGGAGGATTTGCAGACGTGCGCCTTTAATTTAGAGGCGCAGAGTGCCCTTGAGCTCTCACACTGCATATGCCCGTTTCTGTCTAACGCGCCCGCGCGCGTACACCTATACGTGTGCGTGTACGTGTGAGTGCATTCTTGGTACACGAATTCGAGGCGAAAGTGCTTCCCCGCAACTGGATACTGTTTCAGAAGTACAATAGAACTAATGCCATCGCAGTACCCCGGTTTATCGAACCTGTGCCCAAACTCCTATTATCCAACCCCAGTCCACGTGACGCGTTGCTTATGCGAAGCAATATTTTTGTTTTAGTATTTACAAATTTCAACGTAGTAATGCATTATAGTGTCCACAATGGCCGAATTCATTTTTATCGACAGTTTTAAATACACTAGATTAATAATAAATATTAAATTACAAAATACAAAATTACAAAATTACTTCATAAAATATCTAGAAATTGTTATCATAATCTATTCATATTATCGTAATTTATTAATATATTTACATTACACATTGTTACCAAATTATTAACATATAATGAAATATCTGCGAATTTAACTACATTAAATTGTACATGTACATATACCAATTTGTCGAAATAAGTGTTAGTTTGTACATACATACATAATATGTGTTAAGGACTTGCGCTAAGCCTCAACGATGGAGTTCCGGGAGAACAATGTCGCTTTTGAGAGAAGTTAGTTAAGAGGCTTTTAGGATTGCATGTTTTTTAGGATACTTCAGGGGTGGCTGCAATTCGAACGTGGCCATGAGCGTCAAGACGGCATTTTCCAACCACACCACTCTCAGCTGCAATCAACATCATTGTGAATTCTCAATAAATTCACGGCTTGCGTTGCAAGTCGGTTTACTTGGGTATAACGGATTTTCTCATGACCCTCTTCCCGAGCCTAAAGATACGTCTTCACGTGCGTTACGTTGTAACAACATTCATTTCCATAAAATTTTATATTTCACATTCATAAAACATCCAGCAGTAATTTAAGGGTACATTTGGAGAGATCATCATTAAGCCTAAATATTAGGTCGAGTCATAAGTAACTTCCGAGGCAGCTAAGTAAAATCTACCCGCTACGAGTTACTATGACAAGAAGTTTTTGTTTTCACTATACAGACGAGGCTTTAATTAGTCTTTTATGAACTGTTTTGTGTGATACACGTTACGTTAAACTGTTCTTTATAATTTCTGAAATGGAGAGTTAAAAAGTACATATTCGTCATGTAACGCATTGGGAATTTAAACAAGGCAATAGTGTTAAGGCGATAGCTGAACAAATGTGCAGTGTATATGGTGAAGACTAATAACTGATCGGGCAGTTAGAAATTGGTTTATAAAATTCCGTTCTGAAGATACGACCTTAAAAGACGAACCGAGGGCGGGACGTCCTTCCGACTTTGACGACAACCTTTTAAAAGCAATATTGGAGCAAAATCCACGTCAATCAATAAGAGGTATATCAGAAAGGTTGAATACATCACAATCAACTGTTAACCGTCACCTGGAGAAATTAGGGAAAGTCAGCAAGTTAGGAGTATGGATAGGTCACAATCTCAGTGAACAGAATAAAGAAGATCACATGTCAATCGCTACAAGTTTGCTCTCACGGGTAAAAATTAAGCCTTTTTTAAACAGGATTGTAACAGGCGATGAAAAATGGGTTACCTATGAGGATATAGTCCACAAAAGACAGTGGCTTGATAAGGATCAACCACCCCTATCAGATCCGAAAGCAAATATCCATGGCAAAAGATTTTACTGTGTGTATGGTGGGATTGTCAAGGAATAATTCACCACGAGTTGTTGAAGTCAAATTTAACGATTACTGCAGATAGATACGTTCAGCAATTGCAAAGAGTGCAAGAGAAACTCCATGAAAAGCGTCCTGCACTCGTCAATCGCAAAAACGTCATTCTTTTACATGACAATGCGCGACCACATACAGCAAGGGTGACTCAAGAAAAAATTCTTCAGCTTGGATGGTCTGTTTTACCACATCCATCTTACTCCCCGGATCTTGTCCCAACAGACTACCACATTTTCTGTTCTTTATAAAACTTTTTGAATGGAAAAACCTTTAATTCTGAAGAGCAAGTCAGGCAGGCTGTCAAAAATTTCTTCCAGTCCAAACCAATCACATTTTACAAGGAAGGAATTGATAAACTGCCAGGAAGATGGGAGAAGGTTATATATTATAATAGTGATGAATACATAATAAATTAATATAATTTTGTTATTTAATGAGAACAAAATAAATGTCTGATAAAAAAACGGAAGTTACTTATGACTCAACCTAATAGTACCCTTCCAAAGAAATGCACTTATTGCCATGTCAGTCTCGTGTTTTTCCCATTTTTTTATGTGCCTTCAATTTGGCCTGGCTTCGTTAATAATTTCAGATAGTTTACGCGATTAAGACTATCTTCTACATTTTACATTTGACCCATGAAACAAAAAATGCCTGAAGTTGACAATATCTCCCAACCCAAAAAAGGGAATAAACACCCCACTCCTAACACCTTTTATATAAGCGCACAACATCCCTTCATCGTTGGATTTTGTAAAAATACACTAAACAGTAACGTTCAACCACGCTCGTGTAACAAAAATGTATTCAGTCTTTTTTTGTCTTTAAACATCAAGCATTTCTTGCACTGTACCTGCACCTACCTTAAATATTCCAGTGTCTAATTTACCGCCCGAAGTGCTCAACGTTTTAATTTTAAAAAATATATTAAATTCATTGTGCGCACCGTACAACGTGAGAGTAAACGTCACAACTTTCTTTTTATTACGATAACACTTTAACGTTACAATTTCTTTCGACTGTTCCACACAAATTAGCGTCATGACATCAGTATTCGCAATGACAAAAGTCTTGATATGTAGGCATCTAGTAAATGTCACGATTTAGTATTTTTATGAAAACGCCCCTTAAATGCAAAAATGTTCCTTAGGCTGACTTGGAATATTTAAACTGTTCCATCTCCATCAAGAAGAAGAACCTTTCAAGATTCTATTGGAGGAAGAATTCATACAACACGAGGGCTATTTTGAGCTCTTTTCGATGGCAGGATCTTTTCGTTCTTTGCAATAAGCGTGCAATGCACGTTGACTCTACGAACTTGTTTCAAGTTAAAAGTATGTATCTAATTATAAAAATTATAAAATTGCTTTATTTTGTATTCAAACGAATGAATTGTTGTATTTCACTGAACTTAACTTATCGTTTCTAATAATCGTACTTAAAAGATATGCTTATCACTTTAATTTATCCGCTACATATAATTGATCGTTAATAAGCGTTGGCATACAGCAGAGTAACAAAATTAAAGTGCATGAAAATCAGCTCCGACTATACGAACGAATAAACAACGAGGAAAGGAACGACTAATGAACTCCTATTATCCTGCTGATTCAGTTATTTAATTTTATTGTAGGATACATACACATAATTACACTGATTAATCGATCAAAGACTATGACCTTTGTTTTCATCCAAAAATTAGGATGTTCAAAGAACTATCAAGTCCATTTAAAGTCAGCATATATTAGAGTTTCAACTAAATTTAATTATTCAACTTCTCGTTTCAGGTAATTCAAAATAAATACTTATATTTTAACATCATTTAGTTATTTTAAAGGTGTACTATAGTATAAAAATTTTTAAAATAGATCAAAGTAATCGACTTCCATTTACGCACGTATTTACTTAAATATTTTAATCATTATTCGCGGCACTTTTATGCGTGTATACTGACGATTTGAGTTTGAGTTTTAATATGATATTTATTTGAGTTTCAATATTATGAAGGAATTAGAATAATACCGCGATATTTTATTTTATACAATTTTATATTTCTATTATTATATTTATTATATCTTTATTTTTGTTAACAAACTATTTATATTTTCAGCTTAAAATTAATAGTAGAATTTAATAGTAGTCTCCTTTGCTTTGATAGATTTCTCATTACAGAGTTTTTTGAGTAAATTTTTTTTGTTTCAAATTTATACAGTCCTTAAAATATCAAAATAATCACAAATTTCAGAATTTTATATTAGTGTACAATACTACCAGAAAAGTTTCCATGCATTAGTAAATTTTAAATATTAAAAAAAAAAACAAAGATTTGGAGCATTTTATGTACGTTAGTTCTTTTATTAGTTAAAATCAGATTTTGAAAAAAGCGACGTTTCTTACATTTGTTTACCATAGAACATAAATGCATAAATCTAGAACATAAAATAACGAAATTTACTGTACCATAGGTATATTAAAAATTAATAAAAGTTCTTAATTATGTGGAAGATTGTAGATTATTATATTTAATATTATATTTAGGATTGATAGGAAAGGTGACTGTTAAATTATAAATAACAGCAATATATAACTGCTCTTAACACAACTCTCAACTCTGGATAAACTCTGCAATTCAGCTTTTCGTTCTACTCTACAATTCCGCTTTCCTGATCCTTTTTACTTTCAAGAAAATCGTCCCTAGTTTTCTTTGCCTCCATAATGCACCCATATTCTTTTTCACCCCGCGCTTACTAAAACATTGCCGACCCACCGGTGAATTGTTTGTCGCCAACGGCTTTTTCTGATGGGCCTAGCTTTCGTTTAGTCGACCCTCACTTTCAGTTTGTATTCTCTTCCGGTTGCGGTCCTAAAAACTATGTTCTTTGAAATACTCTAAAACTACGAACGAGCACTGAAAGGATAGAAGTAATAATTTTTAAACAAATATTATAATATATTGAAAAAATTCTCAGAATGCCCGAAAATAGATAGGGTAAGGTTGCTCGAGTCGTACTAGTGCTTAAGTCGTACCACTTGAATTTTGAATGAACTACAGCGATAACAGCGCATACAGCCACAATCAAATATACATTTGAGTCAATCAAATGCTTTATATTTAATTTTCTGCCGTAAATCTGCCTCGTTATAAATCCAGTGATCAGGTAAGTTTATTTCAATATTCTTATAATTTTCTGCCTATGTTTGATAGTTCATTTTGCAAATTAATTGTTGTTAAAATTGTGTTACTTCTTAGATATAAATTCAGAAGAATTTACATAATCGTTTGATCGAAACGAAATCGTAATAATTTTATTCAATATTAAGTTACATTACTTTTAAATGTAACTTGTGTCGTGTCTTAAGTCGTACCGATATGAGGTTCCTAAATCGTACTGGTACAACTTAAGAAATTACTTCTTGTTTTTACCCTCTCTCAATTAACGTTGCTTTCATTCCTATTTTTAGACCATAATTATGTCAAGGCAGTTAAAGCGAATTTATAATAAATGGAAACAAGAAGATATGGAAGAGGCGTTAACCAAATTATCGGAAGGAGTTATTGGATTTAATGAAGCTCATAGACAATATAACATCCCTAAATATCTTAACTCCTATTCCCATAATAAATCACAGCAAAGTATTCCTTGGATGCCCTACCTCATCAGTTGAAATAACGTCAACGCAGAATAAAGAAAACATAAAAAATGCGGGAAATAAAAGAAACGTAGGAATAAAAAGGAAGAATAAAAAAGAATTGGCATTAAACATTAAAAAGAAGAAAAGTGATTGGTTTTGTTTTATTTGTGGAGAAGATCGGAAGGAAAACATGATTAAATGCTTGAAATGCAAATCATAGGTTCACGATTTATGCGCTGGAGTTGACAAAAGAATAAAAAAATTTGTGTGTAATGTTTGTACTAACTGAATACTTATGTGTTATACAAACAGGTAAATAAAAAGTACGTTTTAAACATTATTGTTACTTTATTGAATTCTTAGGTACGACTTAGGCTATAGGTAGTACGACTTAGGAAACCGATTACTTGTGCGTACTAATGTAGATTTTTAAAGATATAGTTTATTTTAAATGAAAACATAGATTTCGTTACAATAAATAACAACAATATTAACACAAGTTTTAAATAACACATTTAATTTTTATTTATTCAATAAAACCTAAGTTTCATACAGATTTTTCCTTAAGGGATACGACTTAAGCAACCTTACCCTACCCTAAAATTTGATATAATAGAATACGATACGTAGTGGAATTTGAAAAATTAAAGGGCAAATACAATTGGGCTAATCAAATCGATAAAGTATTTTTTGAAAGCATTGGTAAAATAGAGATTTGGAAAAACTTAACGCTCGAGTCACTCATACTTGAAAAAGAAAGTCTAGTTGGAGTCTTAAAAAAGAAATTGCATAAAGAAGATTAAAAACTATGCAAGGAATCATCTTCAACGGCTATTCTTCCAATGTTCATCTCATCAGATATGTTAAAACAATATTTAGGCTTAAATTCAATTTAAAAAGATAACCGCCCAAATTAGAATGTATAATGTATATTGCGAAAGAATGCTAATCAAAGATAAAAGAATAGAAGAGTAAGCTTGAATGCTGCAAAAATTGTATTGAAAAAAAATGATGTTTCCCACGCTTATTTTCTGTGAACAGTTTAATGAAGAAAGGTTTAAACTAATTAATGAAATCATTATAGACGACCAGAATGAGTCATAAACATTTTATAGATATTCGAATAATATGAATGAGACCAGAATGAGAGATCTAGTTAGATTTATACATGTTATTGCCAGTAGACCAAAGTAAAAGAAAGAAAGAGAAAGAAAATGTAGTATAGCACTATCCATCATAAATAAGGTATACATTGTACTATAAATATTATAACAATATATTGAATATATATAAAAAGATATCAACATAATAAAATAAGATATAGAAAATAAGAAATATAATAATGTGAAAATCTGCGCTTAACTCATTATGCATAATTCTATGTATAAGAAATTGAACATGAATAAGCTACTACTCTAAAACTACGATTCTACAATAATAATAATTTTAATCATTAGAAAAGTAAATTTTGCTAATTTTAATATATTAATGTTGATTTTATTTATCTTTTCGTAGGGTTGTGTTTTTAATTTATTTAAGAAATATCGTGGTCTCTAAAAAAGCTGTCTATTATCTAATAAACTGATTAATAACTGTTAAATATTGGATACCTTTGTTCTTTTATTTGAAAACGCTGAAATTTGATAAGTGTATGGAAACTTGTGCGACGACTACAAAAACCATTTACTTATTCTTAGACCAAATTACTACATTACTGTTATACAGTATCAAATTTTTATAACAAAATAAAGGTACCATTAAATTATTTAAAATTTAACATACATTGTTGAATGTGATTAATTTGTAGTCATGTAATTCCTGCAACGAGTTAATATATAAATGAAAACCTTTATTCCTAGGAAGAATAATTTACAACTTCAATGAATGTGAGATTACGACCTCATTCAGCAAGATTTATTGCTGTTAATGAGGATGTATGATTCCAGAAAAGAATTGCTTAATTATTGAACGAATAGTAGTGAACCGGAAGATGAAAAGGTATGTTCCATCGATAGATGCCGTTTCCTTTTGACCTATATTCTAATGACACCATTTTCTCGGTTTGGACGAATAATTGCATTCCCACCGAGGAATTTTGTGTGGTTTCAAGTATAATCAGAACAGAAGATAAACAGAATTATATTTTTTTGAAGGTGCTCACAGTGTGAAAGATTAACACGTCGCAGTTGCTATTGAATAGATTATTCATTATGATTGCTTACATATTTTTATTTTACTTTCTATAGAATCCTGCTCAGAATATATACTGAATGTCCTAGATTCTAAAGTAGGTATCTGAAGACATCGTGGAGTCTGATATAAAATAAATAAATAATTTATTTATCATAAAAATTATTGAGTACCACTAACAAGTAAATAATTGAATAATGTTGAACAGTTTTTAGAATTTTCAATCTGAGCGTGATGCGACCTTCAAATTTACGACTTGATTTCGAATTTCGAATATGACTCTTCGACTTCGAATGCAACTGTTCGACTTGAATTCGATATTTTCTTAACCTCCTGCGACATGTGCTGACCGTCTTGTAAGAATCTTTATTAACACATCTTGCGCGGGAAGCGACTAAAGTCGTTTTGAGCTGACTGCTAGTCGAGCACGAGTAACGAAAAAAGTCGTTTTCTACGAATTATTGATGGATTATTTGTTTTGTACGTCGAAATACTTCCCGACTCTTTCGTAATCGCCTTGTACGGCGAAAGGTTTTTCTCTTGACGAGGTTGATATTAGGAGTTGGTTAGGTGTCAAATTGAACACGATAGAGTTGAGTTGAGTGTTTATAATAGTTATATTTGTCGCGTTGCGAAGCTCTTGATCGAAATGATACTTAAATAACAATTTGGTTAATGGCGGTTCCTCAGCGCCAGGCCATCAGTCATTATTGCACTACGCAATAAAATAGTGTAAATAAGGAGACTTTCAGGTGACCTCCTGGGGTCTAGGATTTTACAAGGTACAACCCCAAATCACCCCTTGCGTGGGCCGTACCTTCCCTCTCCAAGGATGACCGGCGAATCATCTTGTTTTTGGAGTGGTGTCCGCCCGGCCAAGGGCATGTATATATTGATAGCGCTTGGCAGGCGAAAACACTAATAGTCGATCATTCAACTCAAACGTACCATTTTTCGATTTGCAATAGCCACGATATAACACCCAAACATTTAATTTAAAGTTACTTTCAATGTATCCAGAATAAAGTATCAAGTGTTTCTTTAGTCACTACACCGGCAATATTATTATACAGTCCACTTACATATAACTAGTCGCATGAAGTTAATTCGGCGTGCGACGTACGAGTTTAACTACCCAGATACAGACGGTGGAAAATTATACACAGACAATACAGACGACAATATTCTCTTGATGAGTTGTGCTCTGATTTGTATGTTACAATGCTTTACATGGCTCGATATTTATAGCAAAAGTGATGACAATCCCGAACCAAACACAATTTTGTAGGAAGGGAGGGCTGGTAACCACTTCCCTTCTACCGAGGCAGGTATAGGGTCGTTACTGTACGTACCTCTACCCTAATTTAGGACGCAACATTATTGTTATTGGTAGGCTTTTGTAATTCTTTTATAATAAGGTCGGATACACATGAGCACTAGGTCGACTACAGCTATTTTGTGCAGAAATAATTTTCCGCACGAATTGGAAAAGATCGCCTGTCACCTGGTGAAAGTTTGGCTAGAAAACACCCGTGCAATATGTGTTAATATCTACAAAGGTGTTTGGTAAAAACCGATTGCTGAATATTCGTGATTCATTGCGTCGCACAATGGACTCGACTCTAGCCAATCATGCCCGAATTGCTTCCAAGGAACATTACACCAGCTCCATACAGTACGTACACACGTGGTTCCTGTTTCTGTTTGAATAGTTTCTTGGGTATCGTATAGCCGGTAGCGATGATCCTGTGGAGCTTGCGATCGCAGCACACAGTGGATGAAAACGGCCGTCTGACCGTCAAAGTCCTGACTAACTTGGATAATTTATTTATTGGTATCATTAGATTCGTAAATCCTTGTAGATCTTTGTCTGTAGTTTCGTTTGTAAATGAACCTTGTTTAAATTCAGTAATTTTTATACCAAATTTGGCAATTTTTATCACCTCTAAAAATGCTATTTATTAGCTTATATTTCTCTTAGTAGAAAACAATTATGTTAAAGTACAGTGACGTTATGTGTTTCATAAATTTTGTAAAGAAAAGTACGAACTTTATTTTCATAATGAAAACATTTTTAAGTTACAGGTATTTAAAGATAGCCAATTTTTTAACGTAGCCATCTTAATTTTTAGAATAGAACTTATCGTATTGGTCTAACTTGGTCAAAATTTTATCACTAACTTGTAGCTTAGGCTTAGTTTTAGAGATTTATAAAAATCAGCTGCAAAAAGTAGACTTTTGCTACTTTTTATGTAATATAATATCGAAGTTAGCAAACGGTCTACTAACCGTAACCTACAAATTTGCCTCGCCTGTCGTTTGACTACTTGAAACCGACAATGGGCTTCAGGAAACGTATTAACACGTTGATTACAATGGTATTTTTTAGGATTCCGGTCTAAAATAATAATTTAATTTTTTCACATTACATTATTAATATTTAAAACAACTTTTTTAAAACAATTTTGCTTGTTTACATTGCACAAACATTGACAGATTATCTGTTCATTTATAAATAAATTTTCTGTTTTTTTCAAGCTAACCACGAATTGATTTTCTCTTCCCGAAGGCCATCTATTCGTATTTACACTAATAAACTACAAATTTTCTCGTAGCTGCACAAATATTGCAAGTAAACATGCTATGAGATAACTCGTAGTTGGCAGTCAACGTGTTAAAAATGTTATAATTTCAAAATGACACGTTTTTAATACGTTTACATATTTTAATACGTATGATGTAATTCAATATTCACGATTAACTGTTATAATTGGAACCAAGGTTTCATTTTTTGCGAATTAACCGCAAGAAGAACTGATCAAATTTGTAAAAATGCAAATAATCTATCTCATTGATCTGTTCTATCAACATTTGCGAATAAAGCCATCAATAGAAAACGAATCCAATTTTAGAAAATAAACATGTTCCATCTAAACAAAATATGTAATATATTCGTACATACATATGTACTTAAACATAAAATATGCAAAGCAAATGTATTACGTAATTTATTCAAAATAAAAACACATTTTTAGAACCTTCTAATAACAACAAATTCCTATTTAGAATTTGCATTTTTAAGTTCATTCTATCAGTCTATGCGTTTCAAACTAACCATTGACAAAATAACAAAACCATGATTCTATCTGCAATTCAACTTTCTTTAGGAACTAAAAGTCACTATTTATTAAGTCGAGTCATAAGTAACTCACGTTATTTTATCAGACATATATTTTGCTCTCATTAAATAACAAAATTATATTAATTTATTATATATTCACCACTATTATATATAACCTTCTCCCATCTTCCTGGCAGTTTATCAATTCCTTCCTTATAAAGTATGATTGGTTTGGACTGGAAGAAATTTTTGACAGCCTGTCTGACTTGCTCTCCAGAATTGAAGGTTTTTTCATTCAAAAAGTTTTATAAAGAACAGAAAATGTGATAGTCTGTTGGGGCAAGATCCGGGGGTGAAGGTGGATGTGGTAAAAGAAACCATCCAAGCTGAAGAATTTTTTCTTGAGTCAGCCTTGCTGTATGTGGTCGCGCATTGTCGTGTAAAAGAATGACGTTTTTGAGATTAACGTGTGCAGGACGCTTTTCATGGAGTTTCTCTTGCACTCTTTGCAACTACTGAACGTATCTATCTGCAGTAATCGTTAAATTTGACTTCAACAACTCGTGGTGAATTATTCCTTGACAATCCCACCATACACACAATAAAATCTTTTGCCATGGATATTTGCTTTCGCATCTGATAGGGGTGGTTGATCCTTAGCAAGCCACTGTCTTTTGTGGACTATATCCTCATAGGTAACCCATTTTTCATTGCCTGTTACAATCCTGTTTAAAAAAGGCTTAATTTTTACCCGTGAGAGCAGACTTGTGGCGATTAACATGCGATCTTCTTTATTCTGTTCACTGAGATTGTGAGCTACCCATACCCCTAACTTGCTGACTTTCCCTAATTTCTCCAGGTGACGGTTAACAGTTGATTGTGATGTATTCAACCTTTCTGCTATACCTCTTATTGATTGACGTGGATTTTGCTCCAATGTTGCTTTTAAAAGGTTGTCGTCAAAGTCGGAAGGACGTCCCGCCCTCGGTTCGTCTTTTAAGGTCGTATCTCCAGAACGGAATTTTATAAACCAATTTCTAACTGCCCGATCAGTTATTAGTCTTCACCATATACACTGCATATTTTTTCAACTGTCGCCTTAGCACTATTGCCTTGTTTAAATTCCCAATGCATTACATGACGAATATGTACTTTATAACTCTCCATTTCAGAGATTAAAAAAAACAGTTTAACGTAACGTGTATTACACAAAACAGTTCATAAAAGACTAACTAAAGCCTCGTCTATATAGTGAAAACAAAAACTTCTTGTCATGGTAACTCATAGCGGGTAGATACGAACAATAGATTCTACTTAGCTGCATCGGAAGTTACTTATGACTCGACCTAATAATTTACTTTATTTTTCATGTTGACCATTTGTACAGATGATATGCCAGACAGAACCTATACAGTGGATTCAAAAAGTATTCGTACACTATATTACAAGGAGATTCACCTAATCCTAAAATTCTGATTTCAATGAAACTTTGTATGTATATAGAGTATAATGGGTCGTGCATGAAACAATTTTTTCATCGACAGTAAATCTGATAGATGGGGTGAAAACGACCCCTAAAACTTCTGCAATTTTTCATGCTCTGAACACAGGTTCCTTAGGGATCTTTTTTTACGGCAGGGCGGTACAGCATTAAAAACTAAGATTTGTTATCTGAAAAGTTTTGCTTTATCACGCATGTTAAAAAAATGAGGAAAGAACACTGAAGCTTTAACATTGATTTCGCTTCCTTAACACTAGAACTATCGACGATTAAAGTGTATTTATTTGCATGGACGAGATGAAATTGAAAATTACATGAAAAGAATACCAAATACATAGAAAACAAATTTTTATTTACTTCTTGTGCAGAAAATCATAGTAAACTTTGGTAGCTTTATAGTACTGAATTTATAAGGTTGCCGTAAATAATCACCAGCTGGTCATTTTGACTGTTCTGGTAGTTCTAATGTTAAAATGGTATTTAGTTATAAAACAAGAAATTAATCCATACATATACTATTACACCGTACATACTCATAAAGATTTATTAAAAACATTAATTGAAATCAGAACATTAAAGTTAAATGAATTTATTTGTAATACAGTGTACGAATACTTTTAGGAGTCACTGTATAGAAACCTAATATAATATCTAAGTATGTATACATAAACTATCATCCAGAAGTTAAGAATCACTTTTCAGTTTGTATCTATAATTAGATGGAAACTCTTGCTAATTTTACTAATTTCAAATTAGTAGTGGTCCTTTGGTCCCTTTCCAAATCGTAAGACATCGGGCAATTGTATAACCAATCACATCTTTATTTATTTATTTATACATATTTATGTATGGGTAAAATTGTAGCGAATAGATTGATTGGACAGTAGCTGAGGTTTACGAGGTATTAATAAGCAAATTTTCAAACCAGTTATGAATTGAGTAAAAAAGACCAGGATAAAGCAATAATGATTAGCCGAAGTGTAAATGCGGGAGATTGGATCTATGGTAGCTCTCTTTGAGATATATCTGGTAGGTAAAAGGGCTCTCGTAACTTTGAAGGACTTTGAGAGAGCATAAAAGTTTATTAATGCCATCAGACGAGGGCAATGAATGGAGGTACTAATCAGCTTAAAAGGAAAATTTAAATCTGCTAATGTCCTACGGGATCATAAAGATGTAACATTTACTTATACATGATTATAGGAAATTCTACTTTTTATTTAGTAAGGTAGTAGAGCTCAGATGTAGGTGAAACACAGTGAAGTTCTTAGATGATATTACATATATTTAAAATAATTTAATAAATATTAAAATATTAAAATAGTTTAAATAAACAACTTTAATAGTATATGATTTAATATATAAACTATTTTTCGATTTAACACAACTTCAGTGTACTTGTTTTTTTCACAATCACACTCTTTCTGCCTCGCGCCCGCATTTTCCCCACCATATATTTTTCCAAACACCCGTTTCCTTTCATCCTAATTGTCAATCTTTCTCACTTGTTGTATTCGGTCACGTTTACCGACAATTCCTCAGTCGTTCAGTTTTCTCAAGTGCTCATCTTTCATGCCTTAGAAATATTCGGGTCAAAACATTCTATGTTCACACGACTATCGTCCAACTCAAGCACTCTTCAGATTTTCCCAAACTCGCACCCATTCGATCGCATTCCTACAATTATGTATTTCTATTCTTATATATCTGCTTTACATATCTCATATTAAAAACTTACGTATACATTTTCCTTAAATATGCACTAGTACTTATTACTCTTCACATTTTCCCAAAATCGTACCCACTCAATCGCTTTCCCACATAATTGACGTATAATTGTTGTCTGCGACATTCGTTCCACTTCTCACTTTGAAGGTAACCGATTTTAGAAATTTGTACTACACCCTGTCCAAAAGCTGCTTGAACAGTATTTGATTTGATGTCTAGATTATTCGGGGTGATTACAGTCAAATAAGTAAGCAAACTATCAATTTAACTCTTTGCGGTTGTATTTTCTGTAGTCATGGTAGTTGTTTCGTTCTACGGAACAACCGCGGGAAGTTATCTATCGGCATTTATGACATGAGCATGCCAGTAATGCTATTTTTGAGGATTAAGCAGTTTTAGCCTTTTTGCCTTTTTTTCGAACCTTCTTAACGTCCGTAGAGAGACAATAGTTTAATTTTCGAGTCACCGTAATTCCTCAATAGCCAAGAGCGTGTCATAAATGAGGGACTTCCGAAGAGCGCTCAACCGGTACCCACATGCGAGAGGTACACGGGCCCGGAAGAACTTTCCCCTTCGTTGCCGAAATTCGGGAAACCTTCCCGCTCCGAGTGACTCACCCCACCCTCGTTCTCGAAACGCGTGCTAAGGGCACAAGAACGGGGGTTGGTGGCACTCAGGGCATACGCTGATTGGAGTCTTGATTTTTCGACTTCAACCAATTAGCGTATCGTCTTGAGGTATGGAGGAGTGACCAGTCGAACTCCTCCATATAAAACCGAGTCACTTCGGCGCCGCGTATTCACAAACGTGCTTCAACAATTCACAAACGTGCTTCACATTCACAATCTCAGTAATCCAAGTATTCACAAACGTGCTTCATATTCACAAACGTGCCTCACATTCACAAACGTTCTACCAAGTATTCACAAACGTTCTACCAAGTATACACAAACGCGCCTTATTCGTAAAAGTATTATTCACAAAGTTCATTCGTTCGGAACTTATTCACCTCACAATTCACAGTTCACAATTCATAACATATACACATTCAAACAGTCAGAAGTCAATCAGATCTGAGATTCGTACGTCTACGTTCAAACCAGTCGTCTAAAGCAAACAAGCGGCGGACGACAGTCGCGATCCTGTCATTCGAGGACGCGACAAAACAACTGTCACTTGAATGTAATTCAAGGTAAAGCAGCCTCGCCGGGAATATTCTGGTTTTCAACTGCAAAGAGTTAACAGATAAAGCAGTTTTTATATTATCATGCTTTTTGAAATGACAGGTCTTCTATCACTAGTAAATTTAAGAGCAGTAAATTAGATAATGCATAAGTACATCAATACTTATTGTCAGCAGCACACAGTATTTGGCAATACTGCTTTTGATTTGTTGATACGGTGAAGTTTACTATGTCACAAATGTCCCCAACAGTAAAAAGTATAATATCACGTGACTGGTGACATACGTCTCGTAACAGGTAATCTATACATATAAAATGACATGCCCTGACTGACTGACTGATTCATCATTGCAGAGTCTAAGCTACTGAAGCTATAATAGAAACATGAAATCTGAACAATGGGTTCCTTTTATAACCCGTTAAGGAAGGATTTTTTAATATTCCAACCCTAAGGGAGTTAAATAGGGGTTGAGAGGTTGTTTGAAAAACCGCCGAATTTGAAACAAACAGTATGAAAACTGGTATTTAGCTTCTTGGTTAGAAATAAAGAAATACGTGTTTCAACGTTTTTGGAAAAACAACCCCCAATGGGGTAAAATAAGGGATGAAAATTTGTTTAAAAATCCGCCGATTTTGAAGCAAGCACTATAAAAATTAGTAAGTATTTAACTTTCTGGTTAAAATTAAAGTTAAGGGTTTGCAAAATTGGACATCTTTTGAAAATAGTTACAATTGAAATCGAAGTACTTCTGCGCGGGTAAAGCCGAGGGCAACAGCTAGAGTTATATTCTAAAACGGTATTACGATTTACATATAATAATTATATGTTGCCCTAAAATAACGGTTTTTTAGGAAATTTTCGGTGTTTGTCATAAGTGCCCCGCAGAATTATAAAATATTACAAGAATTGTTCTGGGTCTACAAATTTACATAACGTTGTTTTACTCGTTATAGATCTTATAAATATCAGATTTTGTAATCTTTGCTTTCCTTTTTCATTACTATACAACATTGTAATCGTAGCCTGTAATAGCTATATATATGCATAATTTTTAATAAAAGATAAACATATTAATATTTATTTCTGTTTTTATATTGATTTTATGACCTTAGTTAGCTTAGAGTTACATAAATTTTTCCTGTAATTAATTAATGTTTCATAGTTTGAAAAAGTTAATACATTAAGCTCCACGTCACACAATGGTCCGAATCACCAAAAACAGGAGCTAAATTCATAGCACTCTTATTTTTACATTATTCACTATAAAAAGAGCGGTTTTATTAGGTTTTTGTGCCGTAAAATCTGATTTTGATATCCATTTTTATGTAGAGGATCTAATATGAATTTTAATTCTTTTCAAAATGGTTATATTAGCCTCGTATGTGACTCATAATTACTTCTCAGATGGTATGAAGTAAAATTTGTTTACAACAATAATCTCATCATCATTGGTACATAATTTACTAAAAGAATTTAAAAAAAAAATTACTAATTTTTAACTGAATCTAATCAAATTTTTATATTATTATAATTACTATGAAAAGTATTACATCACCGTTATATTTCAGTATCTGATGATGATATGTCGTTTCGAAATCCATTTTACTGTCTAATTCGTCCATATTCGCTGGTAAAGTTATCAGGCTCCGTATTTCTTCATGTATTTCTTTCTTCTTATGCTTTCGATATGCATAGGTACTTAAATATGGACGTGAGTTTAAAATTAAACGGTAAAACAGATCTTTGTTGATCTACACCCACGATATTTTTTGAGTATGGTGTTCTTTCTAGCATAGAGGTGATATAATAACTACACTCAAGTATTCAATTTCAATAAAAGTTTTTGTTACATTTTGAAAATTTCTTGAAGATTTTTATATAAGAACGGTGATAATTGTTTGTTTACGAGCTTATTTTTGGATAAAGACACAAAAATATGTAAGAAGATTCAAAAGAAAAGATTTTATATATAAAATAGCGAAGAAAATTAATATCTATAATGTTAAACATCTGAAATGCTTTTTCTTATCAATTAAAAATATCAATTCTAAAATTTAAAATAATTTTAAAGAACACTTTACTTCGACATGGTTTAATATTTTCAGCAGTTTATACATGTATGCGTACAAACATAAAACAGAGATTGTACAGTATAGGGCAATAACTTTATTGCCACAGTTATTTTAGGAAACATGAACAAATTTTATATGTATACAAAAGTTGTAGGATACTGAAAGGTGCGAGTAACTTATATAAGAACAATGATAATTGTTTGTTTACCAGCTTAATTGTGGATAAAGACACAAAAATATGTAAGAAGATGCAAAAGAAAAGATTTTATATATAAAATAGCGAAGAAAATTAATATCTATAATGTTAAACATTTGAAATGCTTTTTCTTATCAATTAAAAATATCAATTATAAAATTTAAAATAATTTAAAAGAACACTTTACTTCGACATGGTTTAATATTTTCAGCAGTTTATACATGTATGCGTACAAACATAAAACTGAGGTTGTACAGTATAGGGCAATAACTTTATTGCCACAGTTATTTTAGGAAACATGAACAAATTTTATATGTATACAAAAGTTGTAGGATACTGAAGGGTGCGAGTAACAATCTCTTTATTGGGTATAAACTTCCTAGAAATTTCAAAGTTATTTATACGTACTTTTTTTATGACACCGTTACATTCATTTTGTTTTTGGTAGAGCAATGAATGTTTAATTTCATACTTTCTAATAAAATTCAGAGATTGTGCTGTATAAAATTTCCATATATCGAGAGAGTAACTGTTTTATTCATAAAGCATGGATCAATCATTTTGTCACCCGTAATATTTGACACTGAATCGCATTCAGTAATGCCGCAATTTGGGTTAATTAAAACAGAAACTGGTATTTTAAGATCTTCACAAATTTTAGTGAAATTTACTGATATACAAAAAATTTTTAAAACAAATCGAGGTATTCATCTTTTATTTACACATAACTGTATTTATTTAAATAATTTGTAAGCAAGCCTATATTAAATCTGCTTTCAATATCTCAATATTACGAAGAAATATAAAGAAAGTATTTCATTTGCTGTGAAATATTCAACAGATAATACGATTAAAGTGCTGAAAAATTTGTATCTTTCTAGGACAAAGTTTCAATTGATACTGTCTTGGTTTTATAGATTTTTTTTTTCTTTTTAATTCGTGTTTAATGTCGCATCAACTTTCAGGTTATTAGCGACAGTTTGGCACTGTTCTTTTGGGTCTAGACGGTTATATTTTGTGGTAGATGTTTGTTTCTTTCAGGTAATTTAGGATATTTTTAACATGTTTCTGTGACGTTAAGATCGCTGGTAATGTTATTTTGTATTTTTGCCTCTGGGCGTGGTATCTTTTGCATTTAAATAGTAGATGATCGGTTGATATAATTTCGTTACAATAATTACATATTGGTGGTTCTGTTTTTTTTTAAAGGTATTCATGTATGAGTTTGCAGTGTCCTGTTCTAAGTCTTGTCATAATTATTCTGTCTCTTCTTTTGATGTTGTTGGTAGACATTGGTTGGTAAAAGTCTTGGGTTATTTCATGTGTCTTTGTTTTCCTGGAGGTATTCCATATTTGATTCCATGATTGTTTTTCGCTATGATGTATTGCAACAACAAGGTCTTGATAAGGAATTGGTCTTCGAATGTCATCCAACGGTGGCAGTGTTGCCGCTTTAGCTGCTACGTCGGCTTCCTCGTTACCTTTGATTCCCTGATGGGATGGGACCCAGGCAATGATTACACGTTTGTCGTTGTTTATAAGTTCCGTAATTATATTCTGAGTGTTTAGGATGACTTCATGGTTTGTTTTACGTTTTATATTTTCTATTGCCATGATTACACTCATGGAATCTGTAAAAATGATGGACGATTGGGTATTGCTGTTTTGAGTATGGTGGAGCGTTTCGAGAACTGGAGAGGCTTCTGCTGTAAAAATAGATGCTGCTTTTGGAGGATGGAACTGTTTTGGTATGTTTTCATAGACGATGGCAAATCCAACTCCCTGATCAGTTTTGGATGCATCGGTGTATATTTTCTGGTGATCTGGGTATTTATTGCATAATTGTTGGAAGTTGTTTCTGTATTCTATAACACTTATTTGATGTTTGGGATACTTTGCGAGGTCGATATTTGTTATGGGGGTTTTTAACGTCCAAGGAGCTATTTTCCCTTGTTTCTGTGGAATGGTTGGTGTTGATGTAATTTCCTTCAGGCTAGTGTACTTGGCAACCCTTCCATAAAATGGGACGACCAGCAATTATTTTCAGTAATTAAAGTATGTTTGCAGCTAATTTCATTAAAGTTTTTTTTTCATCATTCTTAGTTCCGGTTTTTACTTCTTATGTATACTGCCGACAAAAAGTTTCCGACCATTTTTCCTATTATCCAAAATAGATTTAATGCTGCAAAAGGTTATAAAATGGTAAACTATTCGTTGTCTCTTTATTCTTTACGATATTTTCCTCTGCTCTAATTCCAATCTCTCTTTAAATGTTAAAGATTAACTTATGTTTACAAATACATTTCCTTATTTTGGTTCTTATACAGATTTTTAATAAATATCAAAGTGGTCAGCAATTTTTCGCCAACAGTGTATATAATACAATAAAATGAATTTGGTTTGAGGGGTAAAGTTATGTAGCATACAAAGTTCATGTCAATTTTCAGTCATTGAATAAATAAAGAGCTTCATATCTTACAAGCGCAATTATTTCTTTATTCAATGAAGTATACCAGTCGGTATTAAATTATTATGTAGTTTACAAATTTCACCTAAAAAAAATTAGCATAAACAACTCAATACTATAAGTTGAAGTTGTTAAACAGAATAGGAAAATACATATGGTGTGTCATTTAAGAAAATAGAGGCGACTTTAAAGTTTTTGAAAGACCTGTAAAATAAAATGTTCATAGAATATGGAATGATATTCTAGATGAACAATATTGTCAATCCATAAATTTCCGCAATCTATTTTACTATCAAGATTGCAAAATTATATAAAACATGGATAATGGAACATGCAAAAAAAATAAGTTTATGATAGATGAAGTAAGTATAATAATAACACTCTAAGATATTTAAATTTTACATTACAGTAATAAAATAATAAACTTCTGATTTTGTCAGAAAAATGCCGCATATAAAAAATCCATGAAGCAATAGTACCTACCATTAAAAAGTTAAATAATTCTGAATGATTATAGATTTGAATTTGCTGTTGAAACTACAATTGAAACTAAAACATATAACAGTGGAACACAGTTTATTTGAATCCCCGATTTATCCCGATTGAAAATTTTTATATGCTACCACAAAATTTTCATACTCGTGGGTGAGAACCTTTTTGTTCTCTTAATTATGCAATTAATATTCCCTATGTCTGTTTACGTCAATGCTGATATGCATTCCTATATATAAAAGTATTTAAAGTGTCCAACATGTAAATAAAATACATACGCACATAAATTATGTTATCTGTGTCGTTAATAATTTTCGGATTATCCAGATCGTGTCAGATCCATATTTTTGCCGAATAAACAGGGTTTCACTGCAATGTATTGTAGAAAGTGTCTTATTATTATTATTATTATTTTTATTATTGTTATTGTTATCCTAGTGAATTCTCAAAGGATTTTCTCTCTGGTTTGTGACCAGCATGAACGGGCTGTACCAAGTTCATGCCAGTATTTTTAGTGTAGGAATTTTCTTACTATTGTCGTTGTGTTAAGAATGACTACTTTTCAAATGTGTGTGTGTATGTATGCTAGCAAGCGTAGTTCTCGTAAATTCTGTATGAATGTTTTTGGGGTGATGCTTGTTGCTGATATTATGCACGATAGTATTGTTACTTTTTCTTGGTTCCATGTTCTTTTTATTTCCTGTGTAAGTGGGGTGTATTTTTTTTTTCTCTGTATATTTTGCTTTTATGTTGTGCTCGCTGAGTATGACCATGTCAATAATATAAGTGTTTCTATTTATTTCGTCTATCTTTTATTATTTAGGATATCGGATTTATTGACTGTGATTGTTTTATCAGTAAGAATGGAGTTATCCCAGTATATTTTATGTGTGCCGTTTTCTATGATCTTATATGAAGTATATTTATAGTATGATTGTGTAGCGTTTGTAAATTCGTATTTATTTGTTAGTGCTATGTATAGAATTTTCCCAGCATTGTTTTGTCTGTCTGAGTAGTCGGTTGCAGCTAGTAGTTTGCAGCCTGATGTAATAAGATCTATTGATTCCGTCTATATGTTGCATTTTCTGCATTTGTCTGTTGCTACATTGTCTTTTATTATGTATTCCCTGTAATTTCTTGTGTTCAACACTTGATCTTGTATGACTGTTGCAAATCCTTCTGTTTCTGGAAAAATGAGTCTTTGTTTAAGCCATTCGTAAATAGCCTGTTTGACTATCTCTATGCCTTGCACTAGGTTTATGTGTTTCCCGTGGAGTGCTTTTGCAGTCCAATTACTGATGATTTGTGCATGCTGGTTTTGGTTTTCAGTCGGAATGTCTATGCCCAGATTGAGAGGTGTGTATTTAGTTCCTATTTTACAGATTGCATTATATAGCTTACTGTCGGTTCTAGAATGGAAGTATTGTCTAAGTGTTGTTATTTGTGTTTTGTGTAGCGATTTAATGTCTATCATTCCTTTGCCTCCAATTTATCTAGGTAAGTAGAGTCTTTCCGTGCATGCATTTGGGTGGTGGTTTTTGTATCTGGTCATGATTGTTCTATTTAACTCGTTCAAGTTTGTATTTGTCCATTTCATTATTCCAAACGAATAGGTTAAAACTGGCGTTGCATATATGTATATTTATTGCTTTATATGTATTTTTGTTATTTACTTTTGACGTGAATATTTGTTTTAGTCGTGTTCGTATTGTTTTCTAAGTTGCATCTTAACTGTTTTATGGTCTATTTTTGCATTTTGCTTAAAACCTAGATTTTATAGATCTCGTTGTTGAGTGTTTCTATGTTTTCAGTTTCAATTCATTTTCCATTATATTATTTGTTAAAGGATTATACGCGGGATGGCCGAAAGTACTATTTAATTGAATGTACAAAATTTAACAGTACGAGAGATTGGCGCAGCTGATCGGTTCAGATGTTCGTATCCTACTGTTCGAATGCTACTCGAAAGCAAAGAAGCAACGCCTTGCAGCCAGAGTATTCGAAACAAACCTGCAACGGTCCTACAGTGGGTGGGGGTAACGCAAGCCAAGGCACTTGACTTTAGGGAAAAACATCCCGCAGGTATGCCTCGTTGCACCGACCCACTAGCTGGATCGCAAACCACCATACAGACAAATAAGGCCCAGGCCAACCAGCAAACCATCTGTATTTAAAATACTGCGGCCATCGCAGGGACGGACGTCAACATTATTATTATTATCATTATTGTTATTATTATTCTTGTTCTTCTTCTTGTTCTTCTTCTTCTTATTATTATTATTATTATTATTAATTGTGATTTATAATAAAAGTATACAATACACAGTAATTCCTAACTTATAAACACTGACGATATAACTACTTCTAACTCAATTATACCACGCGGCTCTACGTTCAACTCTCAACTCTTTATACAACACTACGACTCGGTTTTTCATTCAACACTGATCTTTTCCTCCTTCAAGAAAATCCTTATAGGCCTTCCCTTTTTCCTTCCCACGCTCGCTAAACATTACCGACCCATCGATGAATCGTTTGTCGCCAACGGTTTTCCCGATGGGCCTGTCTTTCGTCTAAGTATAGTACTTGCATAAATAAAGCTTTTTGATAAAAAAAACTAATCTATTTATTCATGTATAAGTAGTATTTTTCACAACAAATTAGATAATATATATATGGCATTATTAGATAATTACTTATTATTTAAGTAAAAAATTAAAACAATTAAACATTTACTGACGAGAGTGACGACGCGTGTCACGGAGGAAGGGTGCGATGAAAAGCGATTACAAGTGGCTGAGAGATAAAATCGGTGCCTAATCCTCGTTAATCGATTCAGAACGATTTTTAAATGTTTTTTTTTTTATAAAATAAATAATATTTGCGTATGGAACTAAAGAACCGCAGCTTCTCATCTAAAGAGCCGCAGCTTGCCCAACCCTGGTTTAAGCCATTGGGTGGGTGTTCTCATTGTAAAATGCATAATTAAAAAAGAATTTTAATTATGATTTTGTACTATTGAAAAATTGTAGGATGTACCTAAATCAAAAACATTTAACACTTAGCCGATCGAATGGGGAGATCTACCATTTTTTCCTTGACAAAGAAGCGCCATTGCTTCTATTTACTTTTGTTATTAGTTGTCATAAGTTGATATTGAATTTATTAAAAATTGTATTTTAGAAAATTTATGAACGGTACTAGTTCAAGACTAACTAATAACAAAAGCAAGTAGAATCAATTGCAGCGCTCTGTTGAGGACAAAATGAAAGATCTCCCTATTCGGTCGGTTAAGCGTTAACAAAAGCGACATGTTTTCACCAAACAATAGAATCAATATGATTGTACGAATGGTTTAAGTTTAAACAAATAAAATGTGAAGACCATAAATGAGTACTCGATGTTTCTTAAAGTTTGTTTCATTCTTCCTTTTCGTAAATATCATGTAAATACGAATGAATTGAATTTTTCACTCACCCATATCGTCGATTATTGGCGCCATCCTAAGCGTGACTCCGACCAGAAGCAAAGACATTGTAAGAAGGAGGCAGGCGGTCGCGACGATCGTCCAGCGTGCACGCGGTGTAAGTTCTTCGGGATCGACGAGTTCTTCTTGAGGATCCGTATTCTTCACCTTCCGCCGTTTCCGTTTCCTCTTTCTGCGAGGCCGATGATACTTTTCTCGAGGTGCCTCGATCTTCTCTGTACCACTCAAGATTTCCTCTTCTTCCAACTCGTCCGCTATGTTTAATGCCACATAATCGTCATCGTCGTAATGAATTTTTCTGCAAGTACAAGATCACAGGTTTTTGCTTTTTATTCGTTGCAACGTACGAACGTGTACTTATTGTAAACTTTGAAACATCACACGGAATGATTACTAAAACGGTACCGTTCTTATGAAATTAATACTAACGTAGAAAACGCTAGATTTTTTAAATAATGAAGCAGAAGATAGCTAATTCAAATAACTTGAAAATTACCTAGTATGCGAAGAAATATTTTAAATAAAAGTTGCATGGAATTAACACTTGGACTGCGGGTATATTTCACCGCCAACTTACGCGTGCAGCGGGCGTTTTCTCGTGAACCGCGCGGGATTTTGGTCGTTCAATAAATTTGTGGGATAAAAGAATGCGAAGCGTTGTCTAGCAACGCAACAACACACATGTAATGTCCCACATACATGAAATGTATGCGTGACATTGTATATAATTTCATTGTAATTATACAATACCCGCTATCCACCACAAATCTACTAAACACGTATTTTTACGTGACCCGCTCTCCAGTGACAGACTGTGAAAAACGTAAAAGTACATTAAACGTAACAGTCCAAGTGTTAAGACGAACATACAGGAGAATAATCAATTTTTTATTACGTTGCTTCTTTATTAATATAATTATTAATGTTTTGTCCTGGTAAAATATCTAATTACGTGTAAGATAATTACATGAAATAAAGTATAAATTATGTAGGAATGCGATCGAGCGGATGCGAGTTTAGGAAAGTCTAAAGAGTACTTGAGTTGGGTGATTGTCGTGTGAACGCAGAATGTTTGGACTCGAATGTTTCTAAGGCGTGAAAGATGAGCAGTTGAGAAAAGATTGCGACTGAGAAATTCTGGGTGGTCGTGATCGAATGCATCGAGTGAGAAAGGTTGACAATTAGAATGAAAGGGAACGAGTGTTTGGAACAATATATGACGGGGAAAATGCGAGCGCGTGGCAGAAAGTGTTTGACTAATGTGGAAGAAAGGTTTTGACTGTGAATGTAAAGAGTGTGATTCGTTGAACGTTGAAGTTTCTAAATTGTAAAGTCGTTTAAGTTGTTACTGTTAAATTGTTTTAAATATATATTTATTAATATTCTAATCACTTCACTTTTATTTATTTACACCTAAGTCCCATCTTTCGCTCTACTAAAGTTATTAAAGTAGAATTTTCCTATAATTAATCGCCACTAAGATATTATAACTTTAAGGTTTCTTCGTGTAAGGATTCAAATAAATGGTTAATTTTATTTGAATACTGCAAAATCCTGCCTTTAATACGCTTATAAAACAGTTTAAATTTGAAAGTGGTCCAAAAGTTGCTGAAATAAGTCAGCCAATGTGCTGTTTTAAATATTTTAACCAAAATACTTGAAATAGATTTCATAAAGTACGTCTATCGATTACTTCCCCAATATATGAATTGTTTGTGATGAACCACGAATTAGCTGGTTCCACTACTAAAGATTTTGAAGGTTCGTTTGAAAATAATGTCAGTTTAATGACCAACCCGCTTTCTGTAATTTCTTCTATAGAATCTTGAAACATATGATCCAAGAAAAATAGAGGAATTATTTGATTTAAATTGATTTTATATATTAGATTGTAAAAAGCACTAAATATCCAATAATTTATCATTATTTGGATTGGCTTCCATTATAAATTTCATTAAATCCTGTACTTGTGACCAATATATAATTCAGTTAATTATTCAAATATGAAATTGAGAACTCAGACAAAAAAACTCTTTTAGCTGTTATTTAATGCTAAAATTATTAAATTTCACAAAATTAATTTGTTTCGACTACATGATTACAAAAGGTAGATGACATAATACCTTTCGTAAATACATTATCTTAAGGTTTTACAATAACTATTTATTTTATAACATGCCAATGATTTGTAAAACTTTTATTAATTTCTCAAATCTGATGTTTTGTAGGTACAAGTATTTTTATCAGAAATTTATTTATTGATTAACTGTTTCTTTAACACTAGATTTACGGACATTTCTTGTGCATCTATTTCTAATATACATATACTAAGAAATAGGTATACATCATGCAGAATTTGAAGTTACAGAGCTGAGAGGAAAGTACATTAGTATACATTTGTATTACTCCATCAATAAAAGTCAACAAAAATCCTCACGAATAATAGTAATTGTTTTTAAAATTTTGCTCGTGAAGTTTGAAATCTGTAAAATTGACGGGTCCCATAAATCTAGTGTTAAATGAATTTCACTAATGATAAGCGCAAAAATTTATTGGACCACGATAATTTTATATTACACCTAGAGAAACGTAGTCTAAAAGTTTCATAAATGCATGTATATTTACTAGAAATGTTATTTGTTGAGAACAATAAGTGTGCATGGTTGGTATGAATGTGGTGTATAAAAGTATGTTGGCAAGAATGAGTGTGTTCTGAATGATTGCTGTATGGTATGATCTCCACTTCATTTTTGAGATCTGAGAGAGCAAATAAGTAAGAAAGACAAAAGGAAAGTAAAATTACAGATTGCATATAATTAAGATAAAAGATAAGAAAACGTTATTGTAATTATTAATTAAATCTATGTTATTATCATTATTAAACATTAAAATCTAAAAGGTTTTCAATCACTTGTTTCGCCATTAAAAACTAAAAATACTGTCCCTGACCACGTCGAAATCCAACATTATTAATAATGTGCTTCAGTAGTATAATTGATTTAAGAATATTTCTTGTGATAAAAATAGCGTTCTTTTTACCTACTTCAGCATATGCATTTCTAATATGGTATATCTCTAAGGTACCAAATATTGCAGAACAATATGAAATGATGAAAATTAGTTGTTTTTTAAAGGGTCGTAAAGAACTAATCCATTCATTAAAAATTTTGAATTTTATATCTTGAATGTAAATTGTCAGTGATTTATTCATATCAGAGAGCGTAAAGATTGTTTTCATTTTCACTTCATCCAAAGTGAGCATTCATTGAATAAATGGAGATGCAATCTCTACTTTCGATCAATTGACCGAATGATTTATTCGCGGCAACACAGCGCTGACAAATTTAGATTTATTCGATAACAAGAATATAACTATAACACACCAAACAATCTCAACGCTTACACTATTTTAGTCGCCGGAACCCTCAATCTAGCGAAATCAATTCAACCATTGAACTGGTATAAATACTTCAGCTTTCTCTCTTTTACTTTCATATCGTAGATGCACGATGCACGTCGAAGTGTAAAAACATTTACTATATAAATCCTTTTTTACAGTTGTTAACCTTTTAGGCAAAGAGGATTTAATAAAATTAATTTTATATGTAATCAGTTTTCCTTAGGTCCTGTTATACTCAATACCAATAAATATCATCGTTATTCGTTAGTTTTGTTATTTTACATCAGTTGTTAGTGATATTTAAAAATAGAGACGCAACAAATTCCGATTTTTGCCAGATTTGGAAAAATATGTCACGAACAATAATCTTTTTCCAACATTTATATTCATTGTAACATATAGTACAATTCTTTTTCTGCAAAATCAAATTTGATTTGTTTTGATTGTCGATATACATCAATTTAAAGTTATTCTGTTTTAATTGATTAGCCATACGAACTACGATTTTATTAGTAAGCATAAAAAAATAGACTAACTTTAAATTGATATACCTAAGCAACAGAAAATCGTGTGATGACAAATTAGGTTCGCTTTTGCAGAAGAAGAATTGTACTATATGCTACAATGAATATAAATGTTGGAAAAAGATTATTGTTCGTATACTTCCGTTCAAATATTTTCGTTAGCCACTGTACATACCGATTTCACTTTACCAATGAATTTTTGTACTGTACGTCTCCACATATAGTATTTTACGAAATACACAACTATAATTGTTTCTATCTGTTGGAAATTCGTGTCTTAACGAATAAACAAAAATCAATCGCCTCGAAGAAATATTTATGTAAGGTCGAGCTATCGGCTGAGGAGGTTCCAGGAACGGATCAAGTTGTTGAGGAAAACGACAATGTTAAAAAATATAAATGTATTTCTTTGGTGTAATAATTTTCCGATGCCATTCTCACGTCCTATTCTCAATCAAATCTCTAAAACAAAAGGTATACACTCACGATCCTCATTTAACTTTTTTCATTCTCTACTCCATTCACTCATATTTTCATCCTTCTTGTTTTTCCATACATTGCTTCTCATTCTAATTTCTTGACCGTTCATTCTAGAATCTCTTTCACACAAACAAACATACACACGTCAATAAATTAGCAATCACCCTCACACAAGTGTTTTCCATTACCACGCTGTGCGTAAGAATTAGAGGACCCTAACGAACTGTGTCCTTTAACCTCTTCTATTCATTCGAGTCTTGCCTCTTGCTGTGTATAGATCAGGTTTAGAAAACGATATACAGTGGCTCAAAAAAATATTCGTACGCTGCATTATAAAGAAATTCATCTACTTCTGAAATTTTTATTTCAATGCAACTTTATATGTGTACAGAACATAGTGTCTTCTGCATGGAGCAATTCTTTTGGCGGCAAAATATCTTTTAAGGGGGCTGATAACGAATCTCAAAGTTTCAGAGATTTTTCTCGCTTTGAATACAAGTTTTTCTGTGTTTTTTTTATGATAGGACGATAGAGTGTTAAAAATTAAACATTTTCTATTTGAAAGGTTTTGCTTCATCAAGCACCATTATAAAGTTATCTTTAAAAAATGAGAGAAAACTCAAAAACTTCAACGCTGGTTTCACCCCTTTAAAATGGCATTTAGATGAAACGAAGAGATTAATTCATACGTATACTATTACGATCTACATACCCACAAAATTTTATCAAATACTTCTCTATCAGACTCAGAATTTCAGGGTTAAACGAATTCATTCGTGACATAGTGTACGAATACTTTTTGGAGCCACTGTATCTTCCTTTAGAAATAAAGTTTAATAAATTCTTAAGTAGAAAAGTTATCGTTATTTTATTCCTTTTATTCCATAAACTCCAATACTATCTTTCAATTTATTGGATAATTACGTCTAATACTTTACACACATTATCAGGAATCCGTACGATGTCATCTTGTAGAAATGCAATAAAATCGGAGAGGAATAGTTGCGATTCTTTCCTTGTAAGTATGCGCTTGTTAGCGCAGAATCGTTCAAGGCATTCGTGAGGCGAGCTGGCTCACAGAATGCCATGTATCAAGCATTTTCTAGAATGCTGTCAACGGAGGAAAATTTGAATAAAGGCGGCAAAGTTCAGCCAGAGGTGGTAACGAAGAGACGGTTGATATTATAAAAAAAAAAAGGAACAGAAATAAATGTAACGTCGAAGGGGTCAGACGTGTTGTCCTACTCTTGAGTTTTATTTTAATAGTCAGACGCGTAGTCTTATTCTTCAGTTTTTAATTTAATTTTAATACGCTTGTATCGTGAACAGTTTAAACGCGATTATTGGGGCAAGCTGATGAAACAGTAAATGTCTAGATACATCTTGTTGATCATTTCCAGGCAACAACCGTCACCATCAACTAGACTTCCATTGTACAGCTGAATGCGCTTTATACACCAGACAATTCCAGTATGGAACAGCGCTGAATGAATATCTAACGAAGAAACCAACGACGCGTAACTACGCACCGTGTTGACCCAGTTCTGTAGTGTATCGTACTTACAAGAAAATCGAATTGCTTTCTACACAAATACGTCTACGAATATTCCTTTATCATTGTATAAAACTACAACGTAGCAAAGGGTTGCAAATTTGCAACGCTACAAACACGCAACACGGAAGTTAATAGAGTACAGCGTAAAATTTCTTGTTTACCAGAGTAAAATGTGAAGTAGACGCTCAAAGTGCTAACGTTTTCTTTTTCGATTTTTAAATATAATTTTGTAATGGTTTATGGTAGAGCGAAATTTTGTATTAACACTTTATCGACCGCGTAACTTATTGCATACGCACTCTCGATCGGCTTACTTTGGCGCGGATGCATCGCTAATGAATTGATCACAATGATTTTCTTCGAGTAATTGATAGTTTAATATCTCTTTACTTTACTTATCTCGATATTGCTCGGAACAGTCACCTTCTTTATATATCATATTCTTAAAATATTAAAAGCAGAAGGTTAATAAAATTAGACAAGCATATATCACTTGTGAAAGCGAAACTGGCAAACCGACGCACCAACGCGTCGAAACGGTTAAACGGCAACTCCGCGGCGTTCGTCAACTGTTTGCTGTGCGCCTCGTGTCGTCTCGCGAGACAAAGGGGCATTCCGATTTGGACCAGCAGACAGATCAGTCGATCATACAGCAACAGATTATCCCAAATAATTATTTTGGTTATCGATTGGGGAATAAAAAGTATCAGTTCTATCTATTGGGTTGTTTTGTTATTTCTCTAATTAATTGTATTCACTACACTTGGACAAATTAAATAATTTGTTGGAAATTGAATACAGAAATACTGCCATGCAAAAATTAACCATAAACCAGCTTTCTCTTAACGTACTTTCTCAAGAGCTTCTTCCAAGAAGATAAGCCACATCTGGCATTTTAGAAAGTTCAAAAACATCGAGAAACAGAACAAAGGGGCTGACGGCGTTGTAGGAATTTCGACCACTGCGTTCGGCTAGTCTTGTGACAAAACTCGCTAGGTATGGTCTAAATTGCCCTTCCTCGTGTTGCGTAAAAGTATTAATAAATTATCAAAGTATTATTTTGACAATAAGAGTTCATTTCATTTCGCAATATAAAACCCCATTCCCAATAGTGTTAACCCTTTGCACTCGAGAGGTGACCGTTAGTCGTTTAACGATACTAAACTTCAAAAATTTTCAAATTGAAATATTTACTATGATTCACGTATATTAAACTTCATTTAGTTTAATTAAGTCGTATATTAAAATTTACATATATGACTATTTAACGTCCTGGTCTGAACTAACGTCTGAAAATTTGCGAAACTATCATATGCTAGGTTTACGATGTCCCATGAGAGGGGACAGCCGAGTGCAAAGGGTTAAAATGTATAACCCTGCAGTAACACATTATTTGGTAATTGTCCGTAAAATGGTCTCCACCTCCGATTTTGATAATTTTTAAACATGTTATAAAGAATATCATTCTGAACAACTTCTTTCTCTGATATTTACGAAAACCTATTACTACTACTACACTGAACTTCACCTATACTTGCACGACCACGGTAGTGTGTATGTGAATGTTCATCTCTTCTTTCTGATATAGCTACATATAACCGGTCAATTTTTAAGTTTGGGTTTCAGTTAGGTTTCCAATAGGACTGAATTCAAAGAAGTAAGAATATTAACAATTTTAAAACTATGGCTGAATTATGTTTAATAGAGTAATAAAATAATTAAATTGCAATTTGTCGGAGACTATAATAATTTAAAATAAAACGACAACTGAACGCAGTAACTTTTCTCTTTATTTGAACAAATCCTTCGCGACGTTGACCGTACGGCGGTTCGGAAGACTGTGTGTCCTCGTAACCCTCCAGCAGGGTTTTTCACAGCTTCCCATGACCTCATTTTGTCCACCTTCCGGGAACGGTCCAGCTTATCGGTTTCCCCGTAGCGAAACCGATCCTGATGTAGGGTGACGCCATTGGACCCAAAGATGACCTTTCCCCGCATGACATCAGCTCATTGCATCCTTTGGTCCAACTTCGGGGAACGATCCAGCTTATCAGTTTCCCTCGAAGTAGAACCTGATCCCGTTGTAGGGTGACGCCATCAAAACCAGAATTCCTTCCACAAATTTGTAATATTTTTATTTCTTTGAATTCAGACTTATTGAAAACCTAACCCGAACCCAAGCTTAAAAATTAACCCGATACAGGTGCCCTATATCAATTGATTGTCTGCCGCTGCGATCTGTTTATGGAAAGAGTAGATGAACATTCACGCATCGATATCATGGTCACGCATACATAGGTGCAATTCAATGCAGCAGTAGCTATAGCTTTTCGTAAATACAGTAACGAACAAAAGTTTAAGACCAAAGCGTCAAAGAAAACAAATTAATTAATTAATAAGAAATAGCATGATAAATAAAATTCGTATTCTATGCTAATCAATAAATAGTGTTTTACCATAATGACGATAAAAATAAGTATATCAACAATATTTGCATACCATAAAATTTTGTTTTGCATTGTCCTGTTGTTTAAAGATTTTGTCCGCTACTGTATCTCAGAAACTAAATGCAACCGCAAAGTTTTTCAAAGGAAAAAATTGTTCAGAATAATATTCGTTATAACATATTAGAAAATCATCAAAGTCAGAGGTCGAGACTACTTACCCACTATTTTTTCAGCTTGCTGAGTGTCACATTAATAAAAAAGTCTAAATCTGAAGTGATTTATTTACATGTTTGAAACATGCAATAAATTTTGAAAAAGTCCAGCGAAATATTCTCATACGTGTATCGTAAAACTAATTTATGGTTATTTTGCGACACAGCGGCACAGTGGAAAAAACCAGCGTCTGTTGTGAAGTCATAAAAAACAATATGTCATTGCAGCGTTAATTTTTAGTAGTTTATCACACTTTTATAAACAAAATTAAAAAAAAAATTATATTTAAAATACGAAACGATGTTGATATTTAAGGATTGATTTTAGCATTTGAAAAGATTTTACATCCATAAAAACATTCACACATGAACAATTATGCTCGTATACGCACAAGCCTTCAATAAAATCAAAATTTTAGGGCCAGAAGAATTTCCTTGTAATACAATCTACGAATACTTTTTGAAACCACGTTATATGTTTTCTTTTAACTTTTATCAACAATTTTTAATAGTGCAACTTACAGGATTATAATATCCCTAACTTAATCTTCCAGGGTTAATAACAAAGAAGCAAAAGATATCTAAGAAATAAATAAAAAGACTAAATATACTAAAAATAATTAGGATGTAAAACTGAGAAGACGTTTGTAAGTACTCGCCTAATAATGAGTAACAAAATTACTGTTAGTTTATGAATACGTGGGTTTGTGAATACGTAAGAATATTTGAGTAATTGTTATTATATGATATTTAATAAGTAAAAGATACAGCAAGAACATATGCTAAATGAAAATACGCACAGAACGATATATCGATAAGGTATATATAAAAACAAAAGAAAAAGAGTAGTGTCGCGTTGTGAACCCTTTTTTAATTGAAATGATGATTAGGAACCGTTAGTAGGCGAAGTTTACCTGATCTTTAGGTTCGCAGATATTTAAACGACAGTTTTGATAATGACGGTTCCTCAGCGCTGGGCTATCACACTTTATTGCATGCCATGATAATGTATTTTAAATAACGAGACTTTCAGGTGACCCCCTGGGGTCTAGGATTTTATCAGGTACACTCCGAAACCACCCCTTGTGTGGGCTGTACCTTCCCACTCCAAGGATGACCGACGAATCATCTTGTCCTTGGAGTGGTGCCCGCCCAGCCAAGGGCATGTATACAGGGTGTTCGGACAGCCCTGGGCTTAAATTGAAAGAGTAACTCACTCAGACATTCTAAGACGAAAATCAAGAGTAACGATTTTGCGTTTGAGGCTTTGTTTACGAGTTATAACTAGTTAAAGATATCGTTTAATCCGGACCGTTCGACGCTTGAGCATCACTGTGGACTCAGCGACGTTACCGACCGAGTTGCCTCGGTTACCCGCTCTCAAGAGTCGAACGGTCCGGATTAAACGATCTCTTTAACTAGTTATAACTCGTAAACAAAGCCTCAAACGCAAAATCGTTACTCTTGATTTTCGTCTTAGAATGTCTCAGGGAGTTACTCTCTCAATTTAAGCCCAGGGCTGTCCGAACATCCTGTATATTAGCGCTTGGCAGGCGAAAAAGGGAACCCTTTTTTAGTCGATCAGTCATGTAAAACGTACCATTCTTTCGAGTTGCAATAGCCATCATATACCATACAACATTTAATATAAGTACTTGCAATGTATCGAGAATAAATTATCAAGTGTTTCTAGTCACTACACCGGCATTATAATCATTATACAGTCCACTTATACATAATTAGTCGCACAAAGTTAATTCGGCGTGCGACGTACGAGTTTAACCACACTAATACTGACTGTGGAAAACGCGTACACGACAAGTAGAGAGAGATCAAAAAGGGGATCCAACGCCCACAAACTAAACTGCGGTAGAAACACGCGTACCAACAATTACAGTAACAAATTTCGTTCTATATTTTATAATTTATGTATTACGAAATTAGAATTATTGCTAGACGTTCGCACCCTACTATTTTTAGTTTAAATGCAACATCTTCAAAAATTTGTTAGCAAAAACATGTTAAATCTGTTAGAGTTCGTTTTAATGGATAAAATTATACTTACAATTGAGCTGCACTTTGGGGAAAGTAGGAGGCACTTCGGTGCAACTGCGGATATTCGCAGGAATCGCTGAAGGTCTCTCTTATCAGTGAAAGGTCTTGGTCACCATCCATCCCGAAAAGTTCTAATCGTGAATCAAGACCAGTTTGAACGTCCTGCACAATACCGTGAAGGATGTTCGGGCTTTTCGAGTGTTTACGCTTCTTTTTTGGACGTCGTGGACTTTCTGATGCTCTTCGCCTTACTTTATCTAGAATGATACATATACATCACTTATTACTTTTTAAATATTTGTTAACATTAAAACTCAGGCATTAAGGCGGAACGAAATATAGGGATCAAGTTTTCTTTTGCTAATTCCGACTTCTGATCCTATTATAGTAGTATTTAAACTATTAACCCTTTTTCGAAACTCGAAAATTTTCGAACTCAAAGAGTTAAATAGTTGTATAAGTAAATTTTAGTATATTGCTCAACTAAACCAAATGAAATTCAGTATGAGTGAATCTTATTGAATATTTTACACTTGAAAATCTTTAAAACTAAAATTATTGGACGACTACGAGTTACCTCTCGAACGCAAAGGGTTAACCCTTAACGAATGAACGCATTCTAATGACCAGTAGATTGACGAATTTTTCAGTAATAATAAGTATATGAACAGATATGTCCATAAAAAAGGATGTTTAGAATATTTATAATATCACAAATATAGCGATATTCATTCGCTAAGGGTTAAAACCTGAACTTCTTTTTTGTTTTTATTAAACAATGTTTCTTGTTCTATAGTAATACGTTTAAGTTGAAAAAAATTTGAAATTAAATTAATAAAAACTACCATTTTGTAAAATTTCTTTATTTATCAGTTTATTCATTATGTTATAAATGTCACTTTACATATTCACTTTAAAACACATAAATTTATAATATAAAGTAAAGAAAAAGATATGAATTCTACTTGAAAAGGGAACATGGAGGATTATTTTTTATCTCAAGACTATAACAAAATTAGAGGCAAAATTCTAAACATGTATTCAAAAGAAAAAAATAAAAGATAAAAACTTTAAAGCCCTTACAGCATGTTAAGAATTTATCAGACTATATAGATAGATACATGTTAATAACATCTTGAAAATAAATAAATATTATAGTTATCCTGCATTTGAAAAATTGCACGGTATATTTTGTACTCCCTAACTGATGTACTGGCGAAACAGTGATATTAAGAATACATTAATCACAGTGATAATACATAAATCCTTTTTAAAATAAATGTGTACCTTTCGGTTGAATATGCTAAGTAATTAGCTAAATTAATTATATAGCTTTTAACGGAATAAAAATAGAAGATAATTTGTATGACTAAAACAGTAAACATATTGAAATATTGTATTACATTTTCTGATATGAAACGTCTCGATTAATTTGATGAACCATTTTTCATTACAGCACATGTCTATCGATTCACATCGTAGTCTTATGCTAATCATTCTTTGACGTAAGCCCACGTCAAATTATAAACTGCATCGCAACGTACTATATAGAGTAAGATTTATTTTTGTAACAACATAGTGTTAATCTTAGGTACAAAGGAATTCAGAGTGTAAAGAACATGATCTTAAAAACTTCAAGGACTTGGAATATTCAAACATAAAATAGTCCTATTTTTCATATTTTCTTGCGGTTATTTATATACTATTATATAAAGTAACACAATGATATTTTAGGTATTATTTAAACAACATACGAAAATACATAAATCCTATAACCGCCTATAAAAAGTTGCACACCGCAAAAATTAATTTTATACAGACAATTAATTTGCATATGATAGTGTAAAATTGTCAAACACCGTAATTCTAAAAGATATTATAAATTTTTACTAATACTCCAGCATAAATTATTAAATTATATTAGTTATTAAATTATAATTATAATTATTAAATTATATTAGAGTCGTTGCAATAATTATATATTTGTGCAAAAGAAAATACTACAGAAAGATATTAATATTAATACAATTACATAAAGATATTATTACAATTTGAGTAACACAGCTAGATTAATATTTCAAGTGAAACAGAATGTTATTAAACTTCGTAACAAATTAGGAATATAACAAAATAAAACATAAATGTAAACTACAATTTCAACGATATTCGTGATTAATGACTTGCTGTCAATGGATTATTTATGTGAACAGGGATGCGCGTGTTACGGAGGAAATATTAATCATCTCTGCTCAAGAACTTTACAAACATCTTTGACGTGGAGTTCGTCGAATAACCATACATTCTTATTCTACGAATTCTTATTACAGTTAGAGCATGCCATAGGATTATTTCTGAATTCACGAATTACCGAACTTATTGTATTATATTTGACGATCACTACACGCGCATCACTTTCATTCGTTGAAGTGCTGAGTTTGTATATCAAGCACGAAAAGTAGTTTTTTAAATCGACTACAACTAAAAACGGGAGGCTAAAATGCAATTTTATTATTCTTGATTTCGTCCTATTTTGACTTCGGTGTGACACACTATCCTGCACAATTTTAAAAATTTATCAAATAAACATAACACCGATTTCTTTTGTTACATCTACATCTGTTACATCAAAGGTCTACATACACCTGTTATGTTTTAAATGTTCAAAGCTAAGGAACAAAAGTTTCTACCACTTTGTGAACATTAATTTAGGGATCATGATTTCGTACGTGCATTGGACACATACATGTAAGTACACGTGTACCCGTGAATTATTTCACGTATATCAATGCACGTGTATTTGATTATATGTGAATTAATGCATTTTTATCTTAATTCAAGTAATTTTTAGAATATCGATATTAACTGACGGAAAAAATCAATTGTTATCAGAGAATGTTAACACAGTACTTTACTTTTTATATCACAGTGGAGAATTCATTCGATAATTTTTGTTTATAAAAATTATGTTTTAATTCAATTTCATACTTAACCTTCGATTCTTGAGGAATTATAGCCTAGATCCGTAAATTAATACCGATATTCTAATAGATGCATGAATTAAAATAAAAACGCATTAATTCGCGTGTAATTATATACAGAGTGTTCGGACGAAGCTGACTGTTAAGAAACAAAAATTATGGCGAGTCCACATTGCGTACACTTAGCCATTTATTGTTTTCGGTTTTCCTCGGTAATCAGCGTCACAGTTCGACTTTAATTTTCAAAACCGGTTCAGTGTTTCAAGAATCGTCATCTAGTAAACATCTATCAAATTCTAGTTGTGTATCATCGTATGATACAGTTCTAAACTTATTTTTACTCGGATCCTTGAACCTAAAACAAAATCGTACTTATTTCTTTTGTTAATCAATTTTACAGTTAATAATTTGAGTTTCAACAACAATTGTTGTAGTAAACTGTTCTACATTTACAAACTTGTGTTTCACTGACTATTGTTGTATTAACTGTCCTACATTTAATAATTAACGGTCCACTAAATAAATACTTTAATATCTAACTAATTACAAACACTGAGAGATAATTAAAGAGGTAACTCCATACAACATTCTAAGACAAAAATCAAGAGTAAAAAAAATTGCGGTTGACGCTTTGTTTATTAGTTATAAGCAACTAAAAAACGACTATTTTACGCCTGAGAGCAGGCAAATGGGGCAACACAGTAAGTAATGTCACTGGCTACCCAGGGATGCTCAGACGTGACTATGTGCGAAATATGGCTTACCTCTGAACAGCTACAGAAATGCACGTTCACGAATCAAAAACTCACACTCGATCCCGTGACACACTTTAAAACGAAATCGTAAAATCATCATTAAATCTAGCTGCTCAACAAGAATCCGCAAGGATATCAAAACAATTCCTGTGAGATTTTCGAGCAGACAGGATTAATGTTTCCTCCAGTGCACAAGCTTGCATTTACAAATAATCCATTCATGCACACGCTGTGAATATCCCTTAAAAACTTCCACATGCAGTGTAAATAACCACGAAAAAGTGATGTGTGTGAATTTTTTTTGTAGAGAACTGTGACGCGAGTGAATTTGCTGTAAATATTAATCTCGGGTGTATTTTCTGAAGATTCATATGTATTAAAATTGAAATTAAAAGGAAAAGAAACAACGATTAACCCTATAAACGATATAAATATTCTATTTTGTTTTTTTTTTTTATATAATCGATCGTCTACTCGTTATAACTTCCGACTGAACTCTGCTGCTTTTATTCTAATTTTCTTCGTTGACAGCACTCCCTGTCTCCTGCTCTACGTATCCAGAAAAGGTTTAATGCATGGCATTTTGTGAATCGGTTCGCCTCGAAGGTGCCTTGAACAATTATTTGCTAACATATGCGAACTATTCCGTGGTTGTTTACACTGTATGTGAAAGTTTTTAACAGATATTCACAGCGTATGCATGAATGGATTGTTTGTAAGTGTGAGTTTGTGCACTGGAGAAAACATTAATCCTCTCTGCTCGAAAATCTCACAGGGATTGCTTTAATATGTCCTTGTGGATTCTTGTCGAGCAGCTAGATTTAATGATTTTACGATTTTGTTTTAAAGTGTGTCACGGGATCGTGTGTGAGTTTTTGATTTGTGAACGTGCATTTCTGTAGCTGTTCAGATGTAAGCCGTATTCCAAACATAGTTACGTCTGAGCATCACTGTGCAGCCAGCGACATTACCTACCATGTTGCCTCGTTTGCCTGCTCTCAGGCGTAAAATAGCCCACATTTTTAGTTGCTTATAACTGATAAACAAAGTGTCAAACGCAATGTTACTCTTCATTTTCGTCTTAGAATGTTACATAGAATTACTCTTTCAATTTTCTGCCAACTTCGTCTGAACACCCTGCAAATTTGAAATAAGAATCTCTACATTAAATTTACATTTATTAGTTAAAATTAGGCAAAATTTTAAAACTTTACTGTGCTTTTATTTATTTTAAAAAAGTATGAATAATTTGGAATAATGACCTTAAGAAAATCTATATACAATTACATTAATGGATATATTAAATCTAATAAAATTTGTTACCATAATAATTATAATAGTTATATACTTTAAAGTGTTCGTGATAACTGCATAATAGACTTTGTAATTTTGTTACCAATTTATTTATGCCTTCTGATAAACAACCGTATGATATGACTTATATTAAACGTTGCTGCGTAAACTTTTCGCTGTGTTTATTATGTTCTAAAATTTTACTTCATAGTAAAAATTTGTTAGATGTATAATGTTCTATATTGAATAATCAATATACGTCATCAGCTATTTTAATCACTGATATGCATCTGTTTCAACGTCTAATCACCAGCAGGGTAACAAATATATGATATTCTTTAACCTTTTTAAGTTTCTGAAGTCATTATTTACATTACCACCTTTTTAGTGTTGTCCATTTGTATAAATGAAGTACTAGATAAAGCTTACGCAGTAACCTAGTATGAAAAATTTAAGAATCTATATTTACTAAGAATCTGCACACTTCGCAGAATGACGACTAAAAAATTATTGCATTTTCCATCAACTTAAAAACAAGTAGATACCAAGTTTGGAATTATTATCTTAACCTAAAATTTGATTTACAGCTATCAAATCCCGGTGCTTTCTGTTAAAAAATTAAGAATCTCTTTTTGTGGTGGATGTTTAACCCTCCGACTACTGAAGCTTGGCGGCCTGGCTATGGGTCTTTCGAGACCCTAATGCATATTTAGAGCCGTCCAAGCGGCTCACCAATGCTACGCTATATAATGCGACGATCGCTCGAAACTGAGGTTCTCACCGATACAGTACACCAATACCCTACTTTGCGTCGAGGTTACGTTCCAAAAAAACACGACGCAAATTGAAACGACGCAAAGTGAATTAAGATTTTCTATAGCAAACCATGTAAAGATCGAAGATTGAAACTGAACTCTAAAATTAGCAAAACAAAGTGAAAATAAAACTGTATTAAAATTACGTTGATTTTCGGTTAGAAGAGGAATTACCGAGTTTTTTTGGCATGGCGCAATTAGAAACAAAGGTAGAGCCATCTGTTAGAAAACAAGAAAAAAATTCAAGACTCGAATCCAAAACAACGCAACTTCGAAAACCTAACGACACGCAATGAAAATTAGTACTAATTGAGCAGCGACGCAACATCGAAAAAACGCAAAACGAAACGACGCAAAGCGAGGTATTGGTGTATACAGTGACAATCACCCGATTCATAGGAAGATATAGGAGCGTAGAGGAACAAATAATAATAACGTGAATTATCAAACGTCGAAGCTATATTTATTGTATATTTATGTATTGTCACGTATGTTATATAAAATCTGCTGGATTTTTCTCGAATAGCCACTGCAAATGGGTCTTTCATAATTATCGCACACGGCTACATATTTATTATCATTGTTTACACAAACACAACACCGACCTATCTTTTGTTTTACGTTCCTACATAGTACTGAAAACTAAAATCTATATAGTAAATACAAATATAATATACAATACTAAATACTAAATACAAGAATAGTGTAAACTACTAAATATTAAATACTAAAATATAATGCTAAAATGCTAAAACAATAATGAAAGCACGGAAATATAAAGTAAACTTTGAAATAAAGAATTGTTACGATTTGCTGCACACGTTTCTTCTTCAGAGCGTTGCCAAAAACTGACTGTCGTCGGTTTCGTTACTTCGACACTCCGACGGAAAGTCGAAGTCACATGCGTATGTGTTAGTGCGATCGTCAGTTTTCTCCTACCACGCAACGCCCTTCGTTGTATGCGTTATCGCTTTTGAATGACTCTCAGCATGGGTCACAAAAGACCCAGAATCCGTAGACGGAGGGTTAATGTCATATCGACATCTAGGTCATTAGCAATGAGATTTCTTACGTGGGCCATTTAAATTTTTGAATTAGACTTGAGTCGAATAAATATTGTATAATGCTCTTGAAAAGTCTGTTCGATGTAAGTGCCATGTCAGGATTCATTTCATGCTTCCACCTATGAACTTCGAATCTTCTATATTCATATTATGCTCAAAAAATCTGATTAGACAACCTACCGTGAGTCTGTATCACATTCCATCTTCCATTACACCGAGTCAAACCCGATCCAACTGGCCTCAATAAACACTGCACTCAACAGTTTCATACGCATCATCACAAGAGCTGCTGAATCATCCATTCCCAAAACCAAAATCACCACGAGTAACTCAAAACCCAAACACACCTTATGGTGGAATGAACAGCGTTTTAAAACTGTCAAAAATTATAAGTACGCCTTCAGTCAATACAAAAAACACAGCTCTCAAGAAAAACTCATCAACTTTAAGAAATTCAGAGCTATAGCTGAGAAAATCATTAAAGACAGTAAAAATCAGTTATGGTTAACCGGTTGAGTCCCAAGCAGCGCGACTGTGCTGTTGAGAATTTATGTCGAGAAAACCCAACACATTTCGAACACTGTGGACAACTGACGGCGCGTTATCGATTGTCGAAGCGCGCTCAGATTTCCTGAAGCAAGTACATTATACAGCTCCTTTTAATGTAAATAGTACATTTTACAATAAGTAGAATAATACTATAATAATGCAATAATAAATTACAAAATAAAAATTTAAATACGAGCGCTATTTTCGTACTCTAGAGAAAGTGCAGTTGTGCTGTTTGGGATTTTTCGACAGTGTTTTTTCAATACCCCCTGGGACTCCAACGGTTAAGGTATGTTTCATCCCTTAATTCATCCACTCCAGCTACAGAAATCTGGAAAAAGATTAGAACAATCAAAGGAAACAAAATATACTACACAATCTTGGCCTTAAGAGGAAAAGACAATATCTCCACCACAAACTGAGCGAAGATATCAGAAATACTTGCAACTACATTCTAGCAAATCTCTAGCAACAACAATCACTCTAAAGAAATACAAACTAGAAACCGAGGCCAACTCATCACTGTTCTGGAGTACCGACTATGACCCACAAACAATAGCGGCTCTTAACGAACTCATTTCCACCCAAGAATCAATCTACTTCCTAAGTAAATGTAGTAATACCAGCCTGGTCCTGACAGCATTCCAAACATTTTCTTAACCAAACTGTGACAAAATGCCATAAACAACCTCCTATTCTCAATATTCAATTGCATATGGAATAACAATGTTTTCTCAGAAATATGGAACGAAACAACAATAATTCCTATCCTAAAACCAAATAAGAACTCCACACTTTAATAGCTATAGACTAATTGCACTGACGAACACAATGTGTAAGCTAATGGAGAAGATAGTTAATCATCGTCTTCGTTGGCACCTTCAGGAACACCAACTGATTATCGAATTCCAAAACGGCTTTTGGCAATTCCACTCCACCTACGACCATCTAATTACAGTGTTATAATAATAATATTTAATTTTAATATTTTAGTTAATAAGAATAAAGACAATGGTGGTATTGTAAGCTGGAGGTATCAGCGAGATATCTGCGATTATTGGAGATATCTCATACCATTCGATAGTGATGGTGTTGTAAGCTAAGGATAGCAGTGAAAAAAATCCCTCAAGTATGGCCAGATTTGGGCATATTCCAAAAACATGACCATATTTTGGCATTTTTCGAGAGCCTCACGTGTCGCCAAGTGTTTTCTCCAAGCAGGTCTTCTATTACTCTATAAAATTAATTACGATACTACATAATTAACATAGAAACCGAGATACAGGAAGCCTTTACCAACATCTGACCGCCATATGTCTCGACATTGAAAATGCATACGATATAAATATTTTCAACTTCATTGAAAAATTTCCTCACTCAAGTACCATATACGTTAAAATCGCAAACTCACTCTCTTCATCAAGGATCATAGGAAACGGCATGTCACAAGGATCAGTCCTAAGTGTTAACCTATTTCTCATAACCATTATCGATGTAATGATCCATCTATCTAACCCAACCAGAGCACTGTTATTGGCGATTACCTCACTATAATATGGAAAAACACCTACTTACCAATCAAACACTACTACAGAACAGTCTAAACAACCTCTAAAAGTGGTCGCTAAAAACTGAATTCAAGTTCTCAAGCCCTAAATCAGTAGTAATAACGTTCAGCAAACATATTAGATGTACAAGTTAATTTTAGTCTTTCATCTTTCGATGATGATAAAGACTATTTACAATTTGAATATCGTAATGTAATTTTTAGAGCGTTATAATGTAGACATCTAGCTTTCCAAAACATTAGAAAACTGCTTAATACAGCCAACGTAACCTGGGTGAAAAACAGTTTAAACGATGGTGTGCAGCAAACAGCACATTCGTCATTGTGTGCTCTTCGCACTCCAGTTAAACAAGAAATGCTGAAGCTGCAGAAACGATTTGTGATGCTATTGGTGAGAATGCTGTATTATCTCATTCCACCTACAAATACTGAAACCAAAGATTCCGGGAAGGAAATTTCGATCTCCAGGATAAAAAACGACCTGGACAACAACAATGATTCAAGGATGAGGAATTGCAAACACTTTTAGACGAGTTCATAGAAATAAAACAGTCTAGCTTTTTCAAATCAGGCATCCGTTGTCCGAAACATAGACAAAGGTTATAGAAAGTGAGGGAGATTGCTTCATCCACTTACTTTTGGGCATAAAAATTTAAATAAATTTTGAACTTGCCAAAAAAAAGGCTAAAATTAACTTGTACACCTAATAGATACTCCGCTAACATTCGCCTGAACCTCAACGGACAAGAATTAAAAGAGGCAATCACAATCAAGCTTTTAGGTTCAACTTTCAGCTTCCGACTAATGTGGAATGTTATCGATTCCTTATCTTAAAAACAATTGCGGCAAACAACTGCAGTGCAGATATAAACACTCTATTACTAACATATAGAACCGTAGTAAGAACAAAGATAGATTAATCCATTAATTTAGAAGATAGATTGATCCATTATGTACAACTCTGTAAGCCACCAAACACTCAAGAAACTCGACCCCATACACCTCCCTGCAATTAGGACAGCAATAAAAGCTTTCCGAACCAGTCCAATTACTGAGCGAAGCAATGGAAGCCTCTTTAAGAATCAGAAGTATGCATCTAAGCATCAAGTTCGTTGCTAAGATTTCCAGCACTCCTCTAAATCCTGTGTTCTTAAACACCTTATGAGAAAACATAACCACCGCCATAACATACTCGACAAAGAAACACAGCAGATTTAAATTTTAATATACATTTAATAAATTATATAGGTGCCATTCTGTTCTACGACTTTTTTCCATCTTTCAGGCAACTTGAAAATTCCAACCATCAAGAATTTCTCAAGTTTCTTTATCAAAAAACATTTCTACGTGATTTTTTATCTCAACCAAAGAATTGAAGACTTTTCCATTAAGGGAATTGTTTTGTACGTCGGTTTAGCTGCGAGAGCGGTGTATTGCTCCCGAAATACTTCCCGACTTTTTTGTAAATCGCCTTATGTATGGCGAAAGGGTTTTCTCTTGATGAGGTTGATTAAAGTTGATATCAGGAGTTGTTTAGATGTTAAATTGAACACGATAGAGTTCAGTTGAATTGTTCTTGTATTTCTCTTAATACTATTTATAGTAGTTGTGTTCTGAGTTGTTCTCTTGACGAGTTCTGTCTCTTGATGTCTGTCTTTTCATCGATATTTATAGCAAAAGTGATGGCAATCCCGAACCAATCACAATTGCTTACACGTATTGTAAGAAGGGAGGGCTGGTAACCACTTCCCTTCTACCGAGGCAGGTATAGGGTCGTTACGGTGTGTACCTCTACCCTAATTCAGGACGCAACAGGAATTTTGTTATTGGGTTGTTCAAAAAGTAATTGCGTTTTTTTCATTTGATTTTCAAGTGTGTTTATTTAATATATGCAATGAACATTACTCAATGATATATTGGCCGTTTTGTTCGATGACCTTCTGCCATCTCTCGGGTAACTTCATAATACCGCGTTCATAAAACTTCCTATCTTTCTCTGCAAGAAACTTGTTAAGGTGCTGTTTGATGAGGTCTTCTGAAGCAAACGTTTTACCATTCAAGGGGTTTTGCAAGGAGCGAAAAAGATGAAAGTCTGATGGTGCTAAGTCAGGGCTATACGGCGGGTATGGCAATACATCCTAATCAAGCTGCAACAATTTTTGCCGGGTGACCAAACTTATGTGTGGTCTTGTATTGTCGTGGTGAAACACCACCCCCTTACGATTGATCAGCTCGGCACGTTTCTAGGCAATTGCATCACTTAATTTCTGTAATTGCTCACAGTAGATATTGGAATTAATTGTTTTGCTGTTTGGAAGCAACTCATAGAAAACTGGTCCCTTCCAATCCCACCAGATTGACAGCATCACCTTCTTTTGATGGATGTTCGCCTTTGCTTGTCTTTCTGGTGCTTCATCACGCCTGCTCCAACTTCTTTTTCGGCTAACATTGTTGTAAACAATCCATTTTTCGTCGCCTGTGATCATACGCTTCAAGAACGGGTCGCTTTTTTCACGTTTAATGAGTTGATCGCAGACGTTCATGCGCTGCGTCAGATGAATTTCTTTCAACTCATGCGGTACACAAACATCGAGTTTTTTCACAAACTCTAATGATTTCAAATGGCCATGAATACTTTCAATGGATACTTTAAGAGCGGCAGCAAGCTCCCGAATCGCTGAATGTTTATTTGCTTGCACCAATGCTTTCATTTCATCGTCGTCAATCGCGGAAGGCCGACCGGAACGATGAACGTGTTTAACCGAAAAATCACCATCACGGAATCGGCGAACCAGTTCTGACACTGGCGATCTTTGATGACATTGCTGCCGTAAATCTGACACAATTTATTCCTTGCTTCAGTTGCTTTTTCCCTTTTTTAAAATAATAAAGCAAAATATGGCGAATATGCTTTTCAAAATTATCCATCTTCAAACCACAATTGCAAGCACAAAACTCGACAGAATCGCGCGAAATTTTTTTCTGGTTTTAAGGTTAACTGGCGACAATAAAACGTGTATAAACATTTGACATTCATATCACGTTAAGATATAAATAAACATGGACAACGACATTTATTGAAAAAAAACGCAATGACTTTTTGAACAACCCAATAT
>JAOPTO010001129.1:0-42051 GCA_033822845.1 Tetrapedia diversipes
TGATATGCGTAGTTATCTCTTTTTGAAAATAATAAAAACAGCAATAATTAACTTTAATTGTTACATAAAATGTAATTTTTAGCAAATAAAATTTTTTTAGATTTACCACTTCATTTTATAGTAATTTTCAGATAAAGTAGAATTTGACATGATACGTTTTGTAATTATCAGTGTAACACTTATCTTAAAAAAATGAAAATCATTTTTAATTCTTATATTATCAAGGACCATAATTGAATGATATTAATACAGACTGAAATTAATATGAACACAACCGCTTTCATTATAGTAACGAACACCAGCGCGATCGCGCTTCTCCGCATTCTTAGCAAAACATAAGAGAAGCGCGATAGCGCTTCGCCGCACTCAAACGGTTAAGGGGGTATTCTAGTCTAGAACCTTCAAAAAATCAATTTTTTTTTTATTTCATTTTCTGAAAGTATATGCCTTTGAAAATATTTGTACCAGTGGCTATTGTTGGATTTGAAAAATTGATGAAGTTATAAGCGTTTGTCCGTAGCGTGCGACGCACCGTTGCACGGTTCTGCAATAGCAGGTATATTCGTATGAAATACTTTATATGCGTTTTTTTCGAAACCACATTTTTCAAAATAGTTGCCATGATATCTCAAGATCTAGTTGACCGATTACGACCAAATTTGGAGGGTACCTTCAGCACATGTGTCTCTATCGTCCGTACCAAAATTTTTAAAATCTAATGTTTTTAACTGTTTTTTTTTGGCACGCTAAATTTGAAAAAAAGCACAAAGAACCGATAACCTAACTTTAAAGTGCTGCCAAAAATTTTCTCTTCAATGTTTTTATACACTATTGGTACCGACGATAGTCACGTTCATACTGAACATAATGGATGTTTGTTTGTCCATTTGAGAGAAGAAGAACTGCCGAAATCGTGGCAACCATGCAGGCATGTTCAATTGAAGGGGCACTACTAAACTAGCAGTATCTTCGACAATTATAAATATTTTTTCATGAAAAAAATACTGTATACTTCTTAAATATAGATCAAGACCATGCCACAAATCCCGATACAATGTCTTTATGGTTTAAAAAAAAAAAAAATCCCAAATAGCACCTAAAAAATTGATCTCTAGACTAGAATACCCCCTTAACCAAATTTATATTTTTATAAGCATAAACAGAAACTTGTTTCGCTCTCTGAATATTATTAATCGGTACATGTAGTTTACTTTAGACATTTTGTATATTTTTGGGTACTATTCAATGACAGGTTCGAAAAGGTCAGAAAACCATGCGAATATTTTCTATCCCATAGTATAGCTTAAATGATTAAAATTATACCCGCAAGGCATGCGAATAGCGAACAGCTTAGCAACTACAGTAGCGGACAAAACTTTAAGACTAAAGAGTCAACTAAAGTATGCTAATCAATAAATAATGTTAACATCGTGTAATAACAGTAAAAGTGAATATATATATATAGATAACATTTGCAAACCATAGAACTATGTTCTACGTTGCCCCCTCGTCTTAAACTTTTGTCCGTTACTGTACACATCGAGAGCACATTAATTAAGCATGCACCGTAAGTAATACATTTCTCAGAATGTGTCGTAACATATTTTTCTTTTCGTCAGACTTTATTCAGAAATGTTATTTAACCCTTTGCGCTCGAGAGGTGACTGTTAGTCACCAAATGATACTTTTGCAAATTTTCTGATGTTAGTTCATTTGTTTATTAATTATACTCAGAGGTTAAACAGTCATATATGTAAATTTTAGTAGACCACTTAACTGAACTAAACAACGTTGAATATGGCTGAATCTTAGTAAACAATACAAATTATAAAATTCTTGAAGTTAGTATCGTTAGACGTCTAATAATCAATTCTCGAGTGCAAAGGGTTAAATTTTATTCACATTCTGTACCATCGGGAACGCTTCAAGTTCTCATAAATGCGTAAGAATACGCGATCCGTAACGAAACGATAAACAGAAGGGAAAGCGTGTGCAGATATCCAATGAAAAATGAAGCGCATTTTACCGTTTTCAGCGACAACCTCTACAGGCGTGGTGGTCTCGGTCGTCTGCGTGAAGAACGTGCCGATTTTCCTGCCCGACAGAATGTTCTTGATGGCCTTCTCCTGGGTCCCGTTACAGATGACCACGGAGACCCCGCGATCGAGCGCCCAGAGGGCGGCGTTAACTTTCGAGTCCATGCCGCCTGTGCCGACCTTCGACTTCTGCCCGAACTTGATGGTGTCCCTGAGCTCGGTGCTGAACGTGTGCAGCATCTTGGCGCCGTCCTGCCACGGGGGCAGGTTGTAAATGCCGTCCACGTCGCTCATCAAGATTAACAGGTCCGCCTGGATCTCGGCCGCCAACATGGCGGCCAGCGAATCGTTGTCCTTGATAGGGATGCCCCTTCCGGCCACTTCCTCGTCCACGTGAAGCGGTGGCGAGACCGCGTCGTTGGTATTGATTATGGGGACGATGTTCAGGCTGAGCAACTCGCTCAGGGTGCTGAACAGGTTGTTGCGGGTCTCCTCGTTGTAGAAGTCGGGCTTGGTCACCAGCACTTGGGCCAGCTTCACCCCGTACTGCGCGAACATGGCGTCGTACAGCGACATCAGACCGGACTGGCCCACCGCGGCCGCTGCTCTAGGCTCCAACGGGGTGCCTGCATTAACGTCACAGATCTAGATTAATCCTACTGTTCACCTTGGGTCCATACGTCTTAAAATGAAGATTACATGGATTCAACAAACGAGTATCAATTTTATTGCACACAATAAACAATATTAACCAGATAGTATTCTTAAAGAATCATACTCTGAGTACTAGGACACTAAGATCCAAACAATATGAATATGAAGAGTAAATGAGGAGAAACATAGGATCAACCGTATTATCCTCTGTCGTTGGTCCACGGGATCAGAGTGGACTAGATAAAGTTTACGATTCCCTCTCTCCTGGCATTTTACTGGCTTTGACTCCTCTTCCATCTCTCCACTTTCGTTCCTTACCGCGAATACTGCCCTGACTCAGAGTGGGGGAAAATAACGGGTGTTCGCGGCAGATGGTCCATTTTATATAAGAATATAATTCTGTAAAGGACACTCCTTACTTTCCCCCACTCCGGTTCACGGGCCTCACGACTCACGGCGAAAGCGGAGAAGCGAAAGGGGAGTCTAGATCGTCTGAATGCGAGGAGAAGGGGAAACGTACATACGCCACGTGACCACTTTGCTCGCAGCTCATGGGCCTCGTGGCTAATAGCGGGAGCGGCGAGAGGGAAAGAGAGGCTAGGTCAGTAGAATGCGAGAAGAGGGGGAAGCGTATATACGCCACGTGACCACTTTGCTCGCAGCTCATGGACCTCGTGGCTAATGGCGGGAGCGGGCAGATGGAAGGGGTGGCTAGATCAGTAGAATGCGAAAAGAAGGGGAAGCGTACATACGCCACGTGACCACTTTGCTCGCAGCTCATGGGCCTCGTGGCTAATAGCGGGAGTGGAGAGAGGGAAAGAGAGGCTAGATCAGTAGAATGCGAGGAGAAGGGGAAGCGTACATACGCCACGTGATCACTTTGCCCGCAGCTCATGGGCCTCGTGGCTCATGGTGGGAGCGGCAGAGGGAAGGGGAGGCTAGATCAGCAGAATGCGAGGAGAAGGGGAAGCATAAAGATTTCACGTGGCCAGCTTGCGCCGGGGTCGTGCAATCAGGTAGATTGTACGTGCAGGGGTCGCTGAGTGTAAGCGCGGGTAGATTATTCATCGAACAAGGGCGGAATTTTTGATCGTTTATGCTGATTATATTCGTAACGATGTTGAGAAAGACGTTTCTTGTTAATTGTATTTGTGTACACGAGCGTTGATTCTTATCTCGTTTTAAAGCGAATAATCTGTGACCCCATTTGTAAAAACTTTAGAGCTGACTCGGCACATTAGCGTCGAAGCCGAGGCTTGTCAGGTTGTAAGAATTCATTTGTTTCGTTAAAATATTTATGTTCTGCTATTCTCTCGGGAGAATGTCCTATAGATTTATCTATGATCTCTATAGAAACCGATAGGATTAGATTTAGACTTACACGAGGTAATCAAGAATTTTGTGGCAGTAAAAGATAGAAATCTTATAATTTTCAAACTTTCTTTCTCAACAAATAATTAAAATATACATGAAGTTATTTCTTTTTATACAAAAACAATTATATTTTCTTCAATTGCTACGATAAACGCATATTGTAATTGTTATGAAATGGTTACGTTTTTTGAAATGATTTCAATTAACGTTTAAAGGGGGATTTTAAATTTTGATCCTGCGTGCGCGCGGTTCAAACAGGCGGTATCGTTGGGTGAATGGTTTTTACTCGTTCTCTTAAAGCCTTTTGGAGCCTGTCCAAAATCAGTTGACCGCTCATCCTCGCGTGTATCGGTAACGTGGTTCAACTAGCAGTTTTCCACTTTGGTGGGTCGATTCGTGGAACCAGACAGAGAGAATGGTAACAAGTGTAGCGGGAAAGAGCATGTAAAATCGATTAGAATTTAGTAGAGATACATAAAATGGTGTTTGACGAAAGAAATTGAAGGGTGAACGGGTTAGGTTTAGATCGTGTGACGTCTATCGTTAAAGACTTACTGTTCTATTCGATTGAAAACATTACATTTAATCCGCGTAATTCGTTGGATTTGATCCTATACAACAGATACGGTAAATACCATATGATCGATAAGCGAAAATAAAATAAAATTGAAATCAACTTTTTCCTCTACGCTAGTACTTGCACATATACAGAGTATACATAAATACTAAGTGCATGTAATAATATTAACCGACTATAAACGCAATAAATAATATCTAACATAAGTTGTAATAGTATTTTCTTCGATACAAAGGAGGTTAAAAATTAAAGATATTATTGAGCCACTTATAAACGGTAGACCAATTAAAAGCAAAAGATACCGTATTTCAACTAAGATTAAAAATAAAAGAAACCATGGATATACAGAATTCTTTGAGGTGCTCTCGAGAATCTCTCAGTACCACTTATTTACCATCTCAGTTTCGCCAATCCAAAGCGGTTTGGTTGATTTCGGGAAAACCATAGCGTTGCAACAGCTAGTAGATACGTTATCGATGATACGCGTTATTAGTTGTTATCCGAGCTCATCGGATAAAGTACGATCAACGAGGAGAGGGTATTTTATCGGTTAGGCTCTTAAGTGTAATTAAATCCATTTATCGTCGTTAGAAATGTTGTTCATCGAATTAAAGTCGACGATCGACCGACATCCCCGCAAAGGATTAACCCTTGTACAACGAATGCATGGTTATCTCGATCCCGTATGAAATACAGTATAGAACGCTGAAATCGTAACATGATTTATAGTATTTAAAATTTTTAATTTATATTTTGAATTTTAATAAAATTTATTTGTGAGAATCGTACAAAAGGTACAATTAGAAAACAAAAAAAGGAAAAAGTGTAGGGTACGCATAACTGTCTTATTACTTAGGACAGTAAATCAGAGTACTGACCATTATTGCCGGCACCACGCTAAGTCGTTGGACCGAAGTGGTTTCGGGGCTTTTTCCCGGTTTTTCCTAGATTTTTTTTATTTTGAAGTTTTACGTCGCCTCAACCAAAAACGCTAGTTAGCTAGCTGCCTTTGCACGCATTTTTGCGTTTTTTGCAACTTATAGCGTGCTCATAGTCATCTCTGAGGGAGTTCTGTTGTTTATCAATAGTAAATATAGTTTTTTGACTGTTAATAATAGCGTTTTAATTCCACAATCAAAAACCCATTAAAATCCTAAAAAAAGTGAAGTGTATTATTGGAAATGGGGTTTTATAATTACTAAATAAAATACACTCTTATTTGAAATACTATAATATTTTATTAGACAGCACGAAGAAGATGCAACTGTGACCGAACTTTAAGAGTATTGTCATGAGACTAGCAAAACGCAGTTATCGAAATTTCTACGACCCCGTTCAGGTCCTTCAACCCCTTTGTTCTGTTTCTTAATGGTTTAGTACTTTCTAAAATGCCAGATGTGGCGTTGAGTTATTGGAAGTAGCCCTTCAGAAAGTACGTTAAGGGAAAGCTGGTTTTCGGTTAACTTTTGCCTCGTAGTATTTCTGTATCCAATTTCCAACATGTACAGTAGCGGACAATAGTTTAAGACGACACGACAATGTGAAACATAATTTTATGGTTTGCAAATATTGTTTATCTATTCATTCTTATTGTCATTATGACAGAACACTATTTATTGATTAGCATAGAATACGATTTTTATTTATTATGCTATTCCTTATTAACACGTTCCCTGCCGGACATTTTTTTAAGGTGTATACGCCCCACGTTTTTTTATGGTTGACACAAGTATGTTTTTTGTGGTATAATACACAATATTTCAGTAATTTAAAACCATAAATTTAAAAGAAAGGCATATCTCTTTATAAATTTAAACCAGAAAAGCAATCATTTTTAGTTTATTTGACAAAATATTGTTAAAAATATACCTTTTTTTAAAGGCTTTTTTCTGACGTGGGAGGAAATTTTAGCATGGGGTGTATACGCCCCACGCGGCAGGAAACGTGTTAATTAATTAATTAATTTTTTTTTTTAATCCTTTGGTCTTAAACTTTTGTCCGCTACTGTATATTTAAAATATCAGAAAAGTACTTTGCCATTAAAAATTCTGTCACGGTTATAAATGCATTACCCTGCATTCGTCTGCAACGTTTATTGGAAGCCATTCATTCGTCTTCCAAGGATTAATCATGGCAATAATAAAGAAGCAAGGCGGAGACCGCGTATTCTCTGGGCAATTCTATCGTGTTCGATCGTTGCCTCGCCCGAAACGAGGAATTACAGCGAATGTTTACCCGGGCAAATAGAATCTCGAAGGAATTGGCCGGTAAAAGAATTGGGCGGCTCGCGGCTGTTAGTTTAACCTACATGGCAGGGCCGGACATTGTCGAGTTCCCGTTGGAGAGTCCCTGGATATCCGGAAGTACCTCCAGGGAGCCGGGCTTCGACGCTCGCGAACGAACAGGTCCTCTTCGTGTTCCCGTATGCGCGAGCGTTCGCTTTGAAATTTACGAGCCACCGTCGTATCGATCTCTTTCACGCGGGTTGCAGCGTGAAAGGCCGCGGAAAAGGAAACATCTTTACACGGGGGCCGTTAATATAAGCAAATAACAAGCGGAATGTTAACGCGGCTGCTGCGTCGTCCGCCCCTGTTCCTCTCTCCCCAGGGCTGGAAAATAAGACCGTTCCGGCGCGACGTAATTTATTCAGCAGCCTTTTATTCGCGCGATCCTCTCATACGATAAACACGGGATACGTGCACGCTCCGAATGTTTCTCGAATTTCACCCTTTCTCCTTCTTCATTTTTCAACGTTCGCGATTCATGCAGGCGGCGGTTACACGCGCGCTCGTACTTCAAGATTAACGCACAGTAGAGGGTTCGGTGGTGGTCTCGATGATCGAACGTGTAAAGTGTAATTTTGGGTGGTCGCTAAAAGTGTCTAGACCGTAATTTAGGCTATTGAACGATTTATGATTGGGTATTTGGTGTGTCTGGTCAGAAAGTATGAATTTACACTATTGTTAAAGATATACAAATTTGTTAGCAACCGCATATTTTTGGGGAGTCGCCGAAAGTACCTAGACTGTAATTTAGGCTATTGAACGATTTATGACTGGGTATTTGGTGTGACTGGTAAGAAAGTATGTTATAAAGTATGAATTTACACTACTGTTAGAGATATACAAATTTGTTAGTGACTGCATATTTCTGGGCGGTCGTCGGAAGTGCTTAGACCGTAATTTAGGCTAGTGAACGATTTATGACAATTTGGTGTGCCTGGTCAGAAAGTATGTTAGCAAAGTATAAATTTATATTATTGTTAGAAATATAGAAATTTGTTAGCAACCGCATATTTTTGGGTGGTCATCGGAAGTACTTAGACCGTATTTAGGCTAGTGAATGATTTATGACATTTAATGTGCCTGGTAAGAAAGTATGAATTTACACTACTGTTAGAGATATACAAATTTGCTAGCGGCCGCATATTTTTGGGTGGTTGCTGAAAGTGCATAGACCGTAATTAGGCTAGTGAACGATTTATGACATTTGGTGTGACTGGTAAGAAAGTATGTTGGAAAGTATGTTAGAAAGTATGAATTTACACTATTGTTAGAGATATACAAATTTGTTAGTGACTGCATATTTCTGGGTGGTCGTCGGAAGTGCTTAGACCGTAATTTAGGCTAGTGAACGATTTATGACATTTGGTGTACCTGGTCAGAAAGTATGAATTTACACTACTGTTAAAGATATACAATTTGTTAGCGATCGTATATTTCTAGATGGTCGCTGAAAGTGCTTAGACCGTAATTTAGGCTAGTGAACGATTTATGACATTTGGTGTGCCTGGTCAGAAAGTATGAATTTACACTACTGTTAAAGATATACAAATTAGTTAACGACCGCATATTTCTGGGCAGTCGTCGAAAGTTCTTAGACCGTAATTTAGGCTAGTGAACGATTTATGACATTTGGTGTGCCTGGTCAGAAAGTATGAATTTACACTACTGTTAAAGATATACAAATTAGTTAACGACTGCATATTTCTGGGTGGTCATCAGAAATGCTTAGACCGTAATTTAGGCTAGTGAACGATTTATGATTGTGGGCACTTGGCGTGTGCCTGGTCAGAAAGTATGACTTTACAGTACTGTTAAAAATATACAAATTTGTTAACGACTGCATATTTCTGGGTGGTCGTCGGAAGTTCTTAGACCGTAATTTAGGCTAGTGAACGATTTATGATTGTGAGCATTTGGCGTGTGCCTGGTCAGAAGGTATGTTAGAAAGTATGAATGGAACCCCAAGGCGCCACTTGACGGCTAGTGTCCCGAAAACACGTAGCCATCGGGCGTCGAGGGATGTATTGTTCATAGCAGGCGTGGGAAAGCCTAGGCATGGCGAGCAACCCGACGTTGCGTCGCCAAAATGATAGGACCTTTGTCCTGAAGGATCTGGCCACGGAGTGGGGAAGGCTATGTATGTGTAGCCTTCTGGAAAGAGAATTGTGGTTAACCCCACGGCACGTACCCCAGGACCTCGAACTGGAAAAGGTCTCCCTTTCTGTTTTATAAACGACTCTAACATGCGTATACAGTCGACTCCTGTGCAACACGGTAATCGCGTTCCAGAAAAGTGTCGCGTTATAAAATGAAAAATTGTATAATAACAACAGGAGACAAAAGTGTATTTCAAAATATTTGAGTAGAATCACTATAGTAATTTGAATAGAATCAGTACAGTAGCAGGCAAAAGTTCAAGACGACATGGTAGCGCAAAACATGGTTTTATGGTATGCAAATATTGTTCATATACTTATTTTTATCGTCATTATGGCAGAACCCTATTTATTAATTAGCATAGAATACGAATTTTATTTATCGTGCGATTTCTTAGTAATTAAATAATTTTTATTCTATGACCCTTTGGTATTAAACTGTTGGATTCCTATCGTTCCTTCCTATCAACTATCCTATCGCAACAGTCATCCGTCCAATAGTCATCCTATTCCAAACATTGTACTGCTTGAACCCTCACTTTCTACTGACTCATCCACGTCCTTTGGCCGCTAACTCATCCGTACCCCTTGAACTCCAAATTTTCCTCATCCTATCTCATCCCTACCACTCTACTTTTCCTAACATTTAAAGGTACCAGATTCCAGATCACCAGCACTTAGAGTTCAGTCCACGACAGTCCCCGCTCGACCTCACTCTTAAGAATAAACTTTTTAAATAAACCTCGTGTTACGGTATTTCTTCTCACCGGGAATACAACAAAACTGTTGTCCGCTACTGTACTTTACCCAGTTCTGATTATTTGTAAGCGTATATCGCGCGTAAAAAAAAGAAATAGAAGTAGTAAAAATAGAAATTTTAGGCATAGGCCTAATAAGTACTCGAATAACGAAATGGGCAGTTTGCTCGAGTAAAATGCATGCCCTCGGATGCTCGCGAGTACCCAACCGATTTGATTCTCACCAGACTTTGTTCGTTTTCACTCGGAGGAGAGGATTTATGTGTACTCGGGCAATTTAATCGTCATAACTCGCGGGGATTACTCGGCCAATCGATTCACCGCGGACGATTAAAACGCGAGGCGGACACATTATTCTTCTCGCGTTGTTTCGCGCGAACACCCCCGCGACATGTGTAATTATGATTAATTAAGGAAGGTCACCGGGTGAGTTATCCGTGGAGAAAAAGCTAACGAGGTTCATACACTACCGTCCAAAAGTATTCGTCAAAAGTATGACTTAAATATCTTACAATTAAAGGAAACTTGCGTTATTAATTTCACATATATCGTGACCTTGTTGATAACACTGCTATGGAGGAGGCCAAGTTAGAATGTGCATTCCATTCGTAAATATTTGGAGGCACTCCTTTAACCCTTTGCACTCCGAATTATTTTTCAGTTTTGTTTGCCAATAACTCCCTAATGTTTTAGGTACTTTATTTGAAATTTACTTTAAAGGAAAATTCCTTGAGTGCTACTTATTTTTTTTTATTAATTATATTAAACCTCGGTCTTAAGCTTTGCTGATACTTATATTTGTTTAATTTCGTTGACTGTTTGGTCTTAAACTTTTGTCCACTACTGTATTTAAAATGGCACTTTAAAAATGTCGAGTGTGACTCGACAAAAGAGTGCAAAGGGTTGATGGTCTTTACGGATTTTTATGAACTCTTGTTATCTTCTTTTAGTAGTCTTCAACAAATTATTTTTTATTATTACCAAATGATGTTTCCTATTCTACAGCTTATAATCTTAATTTAGAAAGATTTGAAAGTGGACCGATAAAAAGTATTATTTCACATGTTCATTTTAGGGTAGCAATAAGTTTGTAGCGTAAGTATAAAGAAGAAAATGAACTTCGTTTTAAAAGAGAACACGATGGATCATTTTCGATCTCAAGAATATACAGAAATTAATAGAGATGTAGCATTGTGAGCATACGTTAAAAGAAAACGAGAAACGGAAAAAATTTCGAACCCCTCACGGTACCTCGAAAATTCGTTCGACAGAAATTAACTTTTGCAAAATATTATTATTATATCTCGAGGAAAGTACAAGTTATGAAATGTATAGATCGAAACAGATCTCCAGTTATCTTTAATCGTGTTCATAAAAATTTCGATTTGCACAAAGGTCCGTTTACAAGAATCAAATAGCGATCGTTATACGATAAAGTGTAACGATTGAGAAATTTTCAACACGTTTGTCAATCAATAAATCGTGAATTAAAAGTGCCAGCCCGTTATTGGGCCATTTCCTCCACAGCATCTGCAATCTGAATTCCCTAATTTATCCGAACTCGCTAGGTGTCCGGGTACTTATGAACAGTAGTGTACATGGTACGGTAGAATCCGAGCGAACGCGTTTCCCAGTTATGCCAGAGACTCATTAGCCGGTGAGATATATAAAGTGTGGCCGCGAGGTGGGTTCGTGTACTCCAATTTGCAGTTAGCTGGTAATACGCTGGGAACGAAATCCACGGCGAAACGATAGAGTCTCCGGCTCGAATTACTGCCGGATATCCGAGGCGGAGGCGGTGCATTCGCATCGAACAGGATATCTTGTGCTCACATTGTAACGCGAATACATGGGTGAAGTCTTTGGGACTCGCGAACGCGTCGAAGTCGAAGAATCGTCGATAAATCCTATCGATCTCGGTCACAGCCGATATCGACGATTTATTCGAGTCGAAAGAGAATGTTTGTCAAGTCGATTACACAGGGTGTTTTATTAACCCCTTGCACTACCGCGAATCTCTGAAAAAGCCGTGCCAAACTTGGCCGTCGGAATGGTTGCGGGAGGTGCCGAGCGGCGGAGCTCGAGTGGTACAATTTGAAACACAATACCTTACGACTGAGTTACATAGTCTCGCTCTCGTATTTACTTCACACGATGAAAATCTTTGAAAATTTAAATGAATTTGAATAAAAAATTTGTAGCAATACTTTAATTATTACATATAATAATAATAATAATTAATAATAATAATTAATAATAATAATAATAATTAATAATAATAATAATAATTAATAATAATAATTAATAATAATAATAATAATTAATAATAATAATAATTAATAATAATAATTAATAATAATAATTAATAATAATAATAATAATAATTAATAATAATAATAATAATAATTAATAATAATAATAATAATTCTTAATAATTTATAATAATAATAATAATAATAACAACAACATAAATATAAATATAATAATAAAGGAAATAAACACATCAGAAATAAATTTTAATATAGGGAACCGAGAATGGACCTGAGCTGACCTGAGATTAGGATCACGAGTCAGACCCGTGATATTCATGTTTGGCCTGAAATATCGATAACGAGTCTGACTCGTGATATTCATGTTTGGCACAAAACTTTCATCACGAGTCAGACTCGTCAAAGTAGTGCAAGGGGTTAAAGACTAGAATTGGGTTAAAATTTATATGTGAACAAAAAAAATCGTTCTATTATTCGGAAGATTTTTTTTTTATCAAAACTCTTTTGTTTGCTTATTAGTTCATATATGGGAGGCTCTGCTGTATCTGAATATTGTACCCTGACTGGACAGCCGAAGCGAAAGGGTCAAACTTTTGTCCGTACGTTGTACTGGTACATACCTGAGCGTTTCCTCATGTGTCCACCCGGGCTGAGGGTTTCCCTCATCGACAGGGACATCAACAGTTCCTGGGCGAGCTTCTGTTTGCCGAACGCGACCGCGCCGCTGGTCACCATGATGCATTCGCGGCCTCCGTTCTGGCACTCGGCTACCTGCTCGACTATGGACGCCAAACGACCAAGTGCCAGTCCGTGCTCGTCCTCCCTCGTGATAACCGCGCTGCCCAATTTCACCACCAGCCGTCTCGTGTAATTCAGTTGGCTGCGATCGTTGAACATCGCCGCTTTCCGCGGCCCCTCCGTCGTCTGCAGCTCTCTGCGTAAGTCCACTCGATTTCCCTTGAAAAATCATTGATTCGCGTCAGACAGCACCGAGAATTGGCCTTCTCGTTCAATCGAAGGAAAACGGGAGAAAAACGGTGAAGGGGATACACTTTTCTGTGAGCTCGCATTGGAAACGTGTCGAACGGTTCGAACCGTTTCACCGTGCAACCGTTGGCTCTTTGAAACGGGCCTCGCAAGACGCGTTATTCATCAGGGACAGTCGTTAAAGTCTGAAGCACAGGGATCTTTTCCATTTGCAAATGAGAAACCTCGAACGATTTCTATACTTTATCCCCCGGCTGGTAACGTCACCGCCGATGGAAACGTTCCTCTTTTGCTCGCGCCCGGTTCCGACTGCGGCTGCCTGGATGGTCCGAATTATTTAACACTAGAACTACTAAGGAGGTCAAAATGACCCAGCTTGTAATTTTTCATAGACACGTGGTAAGCTTATTGTGGTGTTTATACGTCTGAAAATTTACTATGATATTTTCTGTGATTGCTAAAATTTGTTTCCCTGATATTAGGTATCCTTCTCGTACAGCTTTCAATTTGATTTCTTTGCCTCCAATAAGTATACCTTAATCGTCGATAGTTCTAGTATTGATCTAATCACCGTAGTCCCTTGATTATTCGGTTTCGACGGGGGGTGAAGAGCGTTGAAAAATTCGAGAACTTCTTTTTCTTGCAATTAAAGCAACGCGTAATCATAAAATATGCTTTGGTACCATTTTAACCCTTTGCACTGCATTTATATTATATTATTATATTACGGTAGCTCCTGTGTCGAATCACTACTCGACATTTTTAAAGTGCCATTTTAAATACAGTAGCGAATAAAAGTTTAAGACCAAAGAATCAACGAAATTAAATAAATATAATTTACAACAAAGCTTGAGAACTATTGTAGTGATTTAGAGAGAGAGAGAGAGAGAGAGAGAGATTTCAAAAGGACGAATGGGTAATTAGATTGTTTGTAATGGAGCGAATGAATGGCTGAGTGAGGAAAGAATGAGAGGGAATGAGCGAGAGAGCGAGAGAGAGCGCGTGAACCGGTGTAACAAAAGGCGAGGTATGAGTCAGTAGAGTAAGAGATGCAAATGGAGAGCGAAGGCGTTGCGAGCGGACAAGAGTAATGTGATTAATAAAATTATTTAATATCAAAAACTACAACACTATGTTTAATATAATTAATAAAAAAGATGAGTACCACTCAAGGACTTGTCTTTTGAAGTAAATTTCAAATAAAGCACATAAAATATAAGTTCCCAGAAGTGTACAGTAGTGGACAAAAGTTTAAGACGACCGAACGATGTAAAACATAATTTTATGATTCGCAAATATTGTTTATCTATTCATTTTTATTGCCATTCTGGCAGAATATAGTTCTTTCACTTGCATAGAATACAAATTTTATTTATACTCTTATTTCTTATTAATTAATTTAATTATTTTCTTTCACCCTTTGGTCTCAAACTTTTGTCCCCTACTCTAATATGTAACAGCACACACCAGCGCGTTTTAACATGCGTGTACGCGTGATTTGTCTAATTCATTCGAGTTACGTCAAACGAATTTTATTCGTCACATTTTTATCCGCGAATCCGCGGAGAAACATTTGTAACACATACATGTAGGAAACAATTAATAAAAGATTATATATTTTCAAAATAGTACAAAAGAGAGTTAGGTTACAATTACATGAACATTGCGCACGGAATGAACAAAGGATGGACGTTGTTGGAAATTGAATACAGAAATACTACGAAGCAAAAATGAACCATAAACCAGCTTTCTCTTAACGTACTTTCTCAAGGGCTTCTTCCAAGAAGCTAAGCCACATCTGGCATTTTAGAAAGTTCGAAAACATCGAGAAACAGAACTGCAGGGGCTGAAGGACCCGGACGGGGTTGTAAGAATTTCGACCACTGCGTTCTGCTAGTCTTGTGACAAAACTCGCTAGGTGCGGTCATAATTGCCCTTCCTCGTGCTATATAAAAGTATTAATAAATATCTGAGTATTATTTCACAAATAAGAGTTTATTTCATTCAGCAATATAAAACCCCATTCCCAATGGACGTCTTCTGTAAAATAAAAATAACAACATCTCGTGACAAAATCGTTTTTACAACTACGTTTCGCTCGCTCACGATCTTCTGCCCTCCGCGCAGGCAGTGCCACCCCGCGAAATAATTTCGCCACTAAACCTTCATAATCTTAAATCCTAATTAGTATAAATAAAACTTAATAAATCTATGGGTAATTTCTGGCTCCTACATACATGTGTTGTTGTACGTTCCGCGATTACTTAACGATCGAACCTCCGCGAAGAGACGCGTTTCTTTTTAAACGATTCGCGTAATCTGCGACCGTTCATGGCCCTCGACGGATGTTATCTCTCTGTGCAACATACTTGAATCGGGAACGAAAAATTGCCGGCTACCAATTTCCGTCCGTTATTGCCACTCGACACAGATTCTCACGCCTTCACGTGTAACGTGTTCCAGAAATGTATCTTACAGAGCGAGAAGGTGAAATTAGTTCACGGGGATTCGATGACCACCATGGGGATTCGAGGGGAAGAAAACGAGTAAGGGAGTGAAAATAAAAGAGAAACAGATACATTGGCGATGGATGGACGTGTAATTTTGTTCCCGATTTTACGGTTTTTTCATTGATCTCTCTGTCGATGGAGCCGCGTTGAATGAATATTCATTCGAAATCACAACAGTCGGTTCAAAAACGAATCCAAACCGACCACTGGCTTGTCCGGTTTCGTTAGAATTTCTGTCCTCTCAGCTGTTTGTAGGTATCTGATAACCGAATTTTTTGAGGGTTGATTTATGACAAACTTTCTTAAAAATATAGTTTTAGTTTTTTTTAAATCTTCAATTTTTATATTTGATTCAAATTGACTCGTTTCAGGTAAAATAGGTATATATTCAACATCCGGCAATCTAATGTTAATGGCGCCCGTTGCCGATTCCGGATCCGCTTCGACGCAGATTCCGTCCGTTTCGCAAGCCGAAGATTACCGATTGCGTGTTATAAATCATATCGTGCCGCTGCCTCTTATCTCGACTTCCCGAGAGGCGCAGTTTATATTTAGCCATAATGAATTCCTAATTCTAACGTCAAACGGAGAAGTCTGTGGTGACATATGACCCGACGGAATTGTTTGAACCTTCGATCGAGCAATGAAATCGAAATTTAAACATATGTGGATGCACAAACATTAATCATACTATACTAATAAACGCGAAACATTATTGTATAAGAAACAACACTGAGCAGGGATGCAATAACTTACGAAATTGATGGAATGGTTAAGTTACATTTTTTTTTATTAAACGCAACTGTAATTTTAGTTTTTAATTATTTTTCTGATAAACGTTACTCTACATATCTTCTGAATTTTTCAATTAATTATTGTAATTTGTAGTATATATATATATAAATTAATTAATTATTATTATATATAGCATAAAAATTACAATAATTAATTAATATATATACCCCAAATTACAATAAATAATTTATATATATACCCCAAATTACAATAATTAATTAATATATATACCCCAAATTACAATAATTAATTAATATATATGCCCCAAATTACAATAATTAATTAATATATATACCCCAAATTACAATAATTAATTAATATATATACCCCAAATTACAATAATTAGTTTATATATAATATACAACCAGTAACTATGTCTCTTCGTTAAATAAAATAGTAAAAAAAAATATTCAATCAATTTCAAAAGTATAACTACATTTCCGTGACTCGTAGCTAATTAATATAAGTAATTATTCTCTTACTAGTGGACTCAAAGATGGTGATACATTGGATACCCTAAGTGGGGACGTCGCACCTGTATTGTGCGTGTCTTATAAGAAGTCTCGCGGATGAAATACTAGTCTAATTTGTTGCAATTTCTACAAGACCATCTTCTTTAACAACGATTACAAAAGTGGGCACCAGTTTTTCCCTTATAGGCCGAGACGATAAAATCGACAAATTGGATTATGCATACTTATGAAAAATTTAAATAGATAGTAAAAGCAGATAATACGAACAATGTGTCTCAAAAAGAGTGTATACTATAATATTTGGAGGATGCAACAATTTTTTATTTACATTCCATTTGATCAATTGTAATTTGATTGAGTATGAAATTATTGTAAATGGATGAGGCCTATTTTATCATTTAATAACGATATTTATTGTACTGTTTTATTTATGTAAATATAACTAAAATTAATAAATAATTTCCATAATTTTACCTTTTATTTAATTGTGTAATTAAACACTGACTGTAAATTGTATTAATTAATAATAAACTAATCCATTAAAAAAAAGAAAGAAAAGAAAAGTGATTCTTAGTTCGTGATTTCTCGCCGTGTCGCTATATGCTTTTCAACCTGTTGATTTGAACAGACCGCCGGAAACATCGATTCTCATCGGAGCCAGCGAGGGGGTCGACCCCCTTGACTCTCGAAATGCACGAAAAAACATGTTCCTGAGTTATCACGCGACGTATCGATGATCGTCTCTTGTCACGATGCTCGTGGTATCACGCGTGGCTCGTAATTCATCTACGATTGATAAAACACAGCTCTTATCGGTAACAAAGTGCTCATCATGAAGTAGAGATGACGTCGAGGTCACGCATGATTTTCCTGAGAAATGAACGTAGATTCGAACAAACAAATAGTTCCCAAATAATTCCTTTGATCTCGATTAACTTCAGGAAAAATTTGGAAAAATTTGTATGAATTATTCCTCAATAATATGTACTGTTATCCAATGAAATTAATTCATTTAAGAATTTAAAAATTATTTATAAGAGGAAGTTAAAACATTCAAAACTATCTCGAGAAATATTTACTGAAATACAATGTTTTCCCGAATTTAATAGCCGAATAACAAAATATTTCGGAAACAATTAATTCTTTTTACATAAATCTACAGGTAATTATTTCAAAATTTCTAGCCAAACAAAATATGAGGTTAGTTTTATTATTTTGATATAATTTTGTCACTTGATCATCCATAATGATAGTTAAACATCGTTTTCGTTTATTATTTTGGTCTTACGAATGAACAAGTAGGTATTACATGATAAGGCAATAAAGGAACACGTTTTAACAAGTCAATCGACCATGCTGATGATCGATCACTTCACGCTGAACCGTCGAAAATTCGACCGGCTCGAAAACAAGAAAATATTCCACGACCGACTGGTGCACGATTCTCTCGTGCATAATCGACACGGAAGAGCTGGATGATCGCGAACGAAAACAACAGGGCGCAAAACTGAAGGATATTTGTAATTCGGTGATCGTGCGGTACGTACGGTGGTATCAGCCGAGTTATGTATTCGTGATAACGTCGTAGTTACATTTATTGCGGTGCACCCGATTAAACTGGTGGCGATCTTCGAAAACGAGCGACGCACTTTGCATTTAAAACCGCGTTTAACGAGCCACCTTGTTGTTTGTTGGTTAGAAAATTATCGAAATCCGAATAATGTATACACACACACACACACGCGCACACACTCACACGCATTTACGGTGTTATGGCGGCGTCTATGCCCGTTATTTATTGTCTCGAATGCTTTCGAATATATACGCGACACATAATTTTCGGTATTATCTCTACGTCGCGAAAATCGTTGCTCACGATGACATAACACAGTGGAAAGTTTCGTTATGAGATCGAGGTCGTTTATCGAGGAAACTGCATCTGCATACACGCGTACACATACACGAACTCATATATAACGAAATGGTTTCCAAAAATGCACTAATGTGAGATAGCTGGCACGAGTTTGAGACGAGAATGAAGCATAAAAGTTATAGCATTGTGAATTATAAATACTGTTCAGCGTCCATGCATTCATTCTTATTACGAATAGAGAAATGATTTGTATGCTGATTAGCACAGAATACGAGTTTCATTCATCATGCTATTCCCTTCAGTTTTGTCAATCTCTCAAGTTGGTAAATATGTTAAATTGATAAATACGTAGTAGGGATAATATAATTGATTTTAATGAATTCATCTTCGTGGTGGTTTTCTTAATGTTTCATAACACAAAATCTACTAATCCTATCGATTTCGAACTTTTTAAACATAGTACAACTAACAACGCGATTGGCATTTATTTAAATTCTCAAATTAGTATCTAGATGCAAGAATTACATATACTTTTATACCTTGTTTTTTAAATTTCATCTTCAAAGTCATTGTTATTAATTAACTGAAATCTACCTTTATCACATAGATAGATGTAAGTACTGTGCATTAATTAAAATATAGATAAAGAAGTATAGGGTTTCTAACTCAATCGTAAAAACAGGAAAGAATCAAACAGTGGTTAGACTGAAGTATCATCTTTGCCTTTGCGTTGTCTTGCTAGCCTTCATCTCATCAATGCACACTACATTTAAGTTTACCTCGATTTACGTTAGCAATTCTAAACCCAATGAAATGCAAGTGTGGCGTGCAACTGTATTAGACATTAATTTAATATACTTATCTTATATATGTCAAACTATAATGCGAAATAACTAATATTAACGTATGATACGTTAAACTGACGATAGAGGTTAACTTTATGTTTCACCGATTCTACCCCCTCAAACATTTGATCGCTACTACATTTTCTCTAGTGATTGATAATTTCGTTCGCATTATTTCCGTCGAGTAAATATTTCACATCTTTCCCACTCATTTTCTTCAGCGATCTTCCAAAGATTTCCCCAAGCGATCCCTGTGTACGCGCACGTCAACCAATATCTGATCGATCGTTTTCTTTAATTGCGCCATCTTACGACACGGGAGAACGTTCCCCTTGAGTGGGTAACGTTCGATTAAAAACATGGACGGTCGAGCGCGTTGAAAATCGAATCGGTAATTCAGAGGCGAGCCAATCTTCTCGATCGATCGATTGATCGATCTTCCCGTTGACCCGCGTGGAAACGAAGGAGGGAAATAAAAGAAAAGTGTACTTACTGCTTGCTCGGGAATCTTCGGTCCCGTGGTGGACGAAGTCAATCTCTTTGGAAAACATCCAAGATTGTTGGATCGGAATATCAGTCTTGTGAACATGGTTGTTGCCATTTCAGTGTTTTCTTCGCTCGGTCACGTTCTCACAAGTCGCGACACAATTACGATGATTTCTAATTGCACGAGTCTAAACAGTCGACCGATCAAATTCGGGCGTCCTTTCCTCGACAACGGGAAAGATAGAGGTTAAAATGGGATAAAGAGGATCTGTAGTAAAAGGAAAGAAGCAGCGGTTGGTTCGATCGATTTCTCGATCGAAAAACTCGGATTCTCAGGATCGGAAAATTCGATAACTGCGAAAGAACAGTTCCAGCGAGGGATTGCTTGGCGAGTTTGCTCGAGAAGCTCGGATTCTGTTGGATGGAAAGGAGATCGAGAAGGAACGTCGAGGAGAGGTGTGAATTCGTGAACGTGGATCACAACAACGAGGTAAGAGCGCGGTCGCTACGATGGTCAACGACACACTACTGTTCGCTGCTCGGCGGAATCGTGGTAGAAAACGTCTCTCGTTATCGCGGCAAAGAGATTAGAGGCCTATCTTCAAATAGATGACGCGCTGACCAGGATAAGGTAGAGGGGGTAAGGAGAATCTTTACTCGGTCGGGGGAAAACTTCATGTTTCATGTCAGTGGCTGATTTTTAGCTTACCCCCCCGCCACGAAAAACGTTTGCGGTGGTGAGCCAAGGCCACGCAAAGTCCGCCTCTTTGTGTGCCCCCTTGTGTAAAGAATTCAAGTAAACAGAGTCGCGTGTGTGTGTGTGTGTGTGTATGTGCATCGGTAGGTAGCGGCAGCGGACAGTCGAGTTGGCGAACTTTGACCTGGGAATCGAGCAAACAGAATCGCTATCTAACTTGCGTTTGACTCATTATTTTAGCTGTTTAGCGTTCTGTTTTGCCGTGTGCGTGCGATAGATTTGTGTAACGATAACCAATAAATCAGTGGTTTTAGTAGTATCATTCATCGAAACGGGAAAAAGATTCTTAAAATTCGCTTCCTTTCCTTTTATTCGCTTTCTCGTCGTATACGACATAGATTTCTGTACTCAAGCTCCTATCATTCGAATACTCTAATATCCCAATACCCGAATAATCTACACAGTTGGATATGTTAAGAAATTTGTATGACTCGGCAGTTAGAAAGATATGGGATCCTTAAATATAGAAACAAAATTGTCATTTTGTCGATTTCTGTTTTGATAAAGAGTGATTGTGTAAGTGACGTTACGTTTTTCGGCCATTTTTGTCCCCCTATTAGCTTAGATACCGGAGTCTTTAGTGCAGTATTTATTTATTTGTTTATTTTTGGTTTGATTACAAAGAATGTGAGTTGGCTAGGATAACAACGATACAAAAATTTTGATTCTATTTATAAATATATCTGTGCGCGAGATTTTTTTATCTTTCTTAAAATTTGACCCTTGTGATTACGTGATGTCTCTAAACTAATTGATTCAATTCCAGTACAAATGATCGTGGGAGGGGAGGGCGGAGATACGTGTGCGCATGCAAACGAGGAAGAGCGATTGCGATTTGGTTGTTTGTTTACGTTCGAGGGTAGTCTATTTACATTTACTATTCGATAGGGAAGCGTGACTCGGCGGGGTCATCGAGATCGTGTCCAGTAGGGAATTACGGTTTCTTCCTAGGCGGGATGACGCACGTTTCCCATTCGGCATGAAATGTCGTCGTGATTTTAAGAAATACACATGTATATTATCGTTCGTAACTGGACCATGGATTTTTGCGTAATTCATGGAAAATTAAGGTGCTCGTAATGTATAAAAATATGCAAAATATAAAGCACGTTATTATGTTTAGAGGACGACGAAAATGTCTATTTTGATTTGAGTTCTTCGTTTGATGCAATTTTTTTTTTTTTATACGAATAAGTAATTTATAAAAATGTATGTTAACATTAGAACGACCGACAATTAAAGTGTACTTATTTGCATGGAAGAGATCAACTTGAAAATTACATGAAAAAACATGCAATACATAGAAAATAAATCTTTATTCATACCTTTTGCAGAAAATCATAGTAAATTTTAGAAGTTAATTACAGTGGATTTATGAAGTTGCTATGAATAATCACCAATTGGTCATTTTGACTGCTTTAGGCGTTTTAGTGTTAAGCTTTGCAATAGGGAATAATTTTAAGAGAATTTTAACCCTTCGCGCTCGAGAGGTGACTGTTAATCACCAAATGATAATTTAGCAAATTTTCAGATTTTAGTTAGTTTGTTTATTAGTTAAACTCAGAGGTTAAATAGACACATATGTAAATTTTAGTGTATCACTTAACTAAACTAAATAACGTTTAATATAGGCGAATCTCAATAAATATTTCTAATTCCAAGATTTTTGAAGTTAGTATCATTAGACGACTAACAATCACCTCTCGAGTGCAAAGGGTTAAGAGAACTTTCCATAAGCTTAAGGGGCCATTCTACTGTGACGGATTGAAAAAATCGAATTTTTTTTTTTGCATTTTCTTAGACTTTAACATGTTAAAAACTTGTTCCCAAAGGGATTTAACAGAATTCGAAAAAAAAGAAAGCTTGGATGTGTTCTACACGTGAAGAAAAGGTTTGGAAGTTGATTGAGAAGTGTGAAGAAAAAGAATAAAGGTATAGGAGGAAAAGGATCCGGGAAGCTAGTCGATATCAACAATTTGACCACATATTATGGATTAGTCATTTTGTGAAACACCGATTCGGTTGAAAATATGAAGAACTCTGTATGGGAATCGTAATTGGCCCAATAACCAAAACTTTCGCTGATAATCGCGATAACATCTGCAAAAGGCACATAGCGATAAAAAGCCAGTAGGCGTCGAAAGAGGCTCGGACAGCACGTAGAACTGCAGCATCAACACTATAGGAATTCTAGGAAGAGAAGGAAGGTGTACTGTACGGCCCTGGGATAGCTAATTAGCTTATAAGTATGATCAAAACTTTTTATATATACCTAAACAGTACTTGAAACTTTAAACGCGTTTTTCTCAAAACTACATTTTTGGAAATGGCTGCCACGATAGCTCCATAACGGATTGACCGATTCACTTCCCGCTTGGCAGATGTGTTCATTAGATGTGTCATTCCCGTCCCTACCAGAATTGCTTCGATTGGAATTTTTTTAGAATTTTGGGAATGTAAAACATTCCGATTTTTTTACCAAAATTTAAAAATTTTTCTTTAGACAAGCGCCATTTTTTTTCTGTACAGTATTTTCAAACCATTCTGGTACCGACGATAGCCACACTCATACAGATTAAGAATCTTGTTTATTTTCTGTTTTCAAATCACTACAACAGCTGGAATCATGGCAGCCATAGAAGGCTGTTTGTTTTACGACGTCATAAAAAACGTTCTGCAATTTTACACACATATGCTCTCCTGGCTCGCAAAAATTTTTAAATAAACTTAAGGTTATAATAAACAAATATCCCAAGCCGCAAAATGATATGTTGTTTAGTTTACCCACAAAAAATTCCCAAAAATCGTCTTGATTTCGGGCCGTCACAGTAGAATGGCCCCTTAAGAGAATGTAATACGAAACATGGTTTCATGGTTTGTAAATATCATTTATCCATGCATTTTTATTGTTAACGAAGATAGTGATCTGCTTATTGATTACTACAAAACCACAAGTTTCGTGAGTTATATCATTAGCATAAATTTAATTTAGCTTAAAACTTTCTCTACTGTAATTATATTTCTACCTGCCACGCTATTTCCTTCTACCTATACCAAAGAACAAAAGAAAAAAAGAAAAATAAAGTATTTATGAGTAACATAGTGTGTTCTACGTATGAAAATACAGTGTCTTCGTGTTTCCCTCGATTTGTCTCTAAAAGCTTTAATCACATCCGGCATACACTGCCATCGAGAAGTTTGTAATCGCTATGTATTTCAATAAACACGTGGATTTAAGAAGAAAATAGAAACATTTGTTGTTTTTTTTTTTTGCATTTTCTGTGAGAATCCTTTCACACGAAACGTAGCAGAATAAAGAGGACGGTTATTAATGTTTACAGCGCCGATTTGAAATTGATAAAAGAATAAGTTGATGGAAAGTGATTCCAAGCTTTTAGCAGGCAGTGTACTCATATTCACGCATCCTCACGCATATACACGCGTTACGTGAACGCGGACGAGACGTATCCGATAAGGAAGACATTTTTCAAATGTTCTCCGTGGAATTGTCAGAATTGTTGACTGTCTGCAGGAAAAAATGTTTGGTAAATCGCGAACGTAGAAATATCGAACGTTGCAATTTCTTCTCTTTCATCCCCTTTGTCTTCGAGAATGTAAAACTGTATCGTAAATACATGGTGTATCGTTTGCGATTATGGGGGGGAGAAGAATATCCATGGTGGACAGTGATGTGATGGGGATTCTTCAAGAGTAATAAAATTTAAACGATATTTTAATGACATTCTAAAAAGTTTGTTAGGGGTGCAGAGTGAGTTTCATAATTTGATCATCCAATATGATTTGTAAATTATATTTCATAAAAAAGATGTTTCAAATGAAATGTTAGAATGCCATATGTCTATACTCCAAGCTTTATTGTTTATGGTGTTTAACCCATTCACTGCCAACTACACGAGATATCTCGTAGTGTGCACTATAATTTAGATTGATTAGAAATGGCACTCAGCACAGGAATTTTATTTAGCGGCACTAGCTACGAGATATCTAGTAGTGTGCACTATAATTTAGATTGATTACAAATTTTACTCAGCACAGGAATTTTATTTAGTTTTATTATTTTCTTTAGCTACGAGATATCTCGTAGTTTATTTTTTCATTTTCAAATTACAGTAAATGCCATTTCAATACTATATCTGTAACTTCATATTATTAGATTTTGCTAAATTCCGTGTTTTCTTTAAAATAAAATCTTGGCATTCAGTGCAAGACACTCTAAATTTGCCTGGCAAAATTACTGATGAAAGTTGTAATGGATGAAAATATGCATTTGCCAATTTTTTCGATCTTTCGCTTCCTGTAACGCGATTGTCAGTCTACGAGTAAAAATACTCCGCCTCCAGCGATAGCTTGCCGTCCCTTCGAAGTACTTAGGCCAAGACTATTCAGCACTCAAAGGGTTAAACATTATAATTATTTTTCGAATTGTGTAAAACAAGTTTCCAACATGTGTGTACTTTTACAGATTTTGCTAAATTCCGTGTTTTCTTTAAAATGAAATCTTGGCATTCAGGACAAAACACTCTAAATTTGCCTGGTAAAATTACTGATGAAAGTTGTAATGGATGAAAATATGCGTTTGCCAATTTTTTCGATCTTTCGCTTGCTGCAACGCGATTGTCAGTCTACGAGTAACAATATTCCTCCATCAGCGATAGTGCGCCGTCCCTTCGAAGCAATTAGGCCAAGAGTATTCAGCGTTCAAAGGGTTAAACATTATAATTATTTTTCGGATCGTGTAAAACAAGTTTCCAACATGTGTGTACTTTTACAGATTTTGCTAAATTCCGTGTTTTCTTTAAAATGAAATCTTGGCATTCAGGACAAAACACTCTAAATTTGCCTGGTAAAATTACTGATGAAAGTTGTAATGGATGAAAATATGCGTTTGCCAATTTTTTCGATCTTTCGCTTGCTGCAACGCGATTGTCAGTCTACGAGTAACAATATTCCTCCATCAGCGATAGTGCGCCGTCCCTTCGAAGCAATTAGGCCAAGAGTATTCAGCGTTCAAAGGGTTAAACATTATAATTATTTTTCGGATCGTGTAAAACAAGTTTCCAACATGTGTGTACCTTTACACGTTTCATCCCTCAAAGCAAAGTCTGAGCTGACAGCGGATCGTTCAAAGGGGTTAGAGTCATGGGAAAGGCGCCGCGGGCTGATATAATTACGAGAAATCGTATCGAAAATGCGGGTCACGAAGTGGATGGTTTCGCGTCCGAGAACATGAAATATTCCACCGTTGTTTACGGAAAGGTGTACGGGTCCAGGACGTCTGTCCAGGGCGTAATTAAAATTCGCGCAAACAGCTGGCACGTTAGCCGGAGGGTAATCGTACTTGGCTAAATTTCTGGCCTTTCGTAATCCAACGTGATCGCCATCGTGACCTCGAACAACGGGGTCGTGAAATGAAAACGGTTAATCCGACATTTATGTCGCTCTCTTTGGACCCCTTCGTGTCACTGCGGTTACTGTCCGACAGAAAATTTGAATCTCCGTGATAATGGTCTTGGTATTAATGAAAAAAAGAAAAATCCGTTCTTCCTTTCACACGTTGAACGCCAGGGGCATTTAAAATATAATTCTTTCGATGATCAAGCGTCGCGTTTAGTAATTTTAATTGAAATAGATATTTAATGCAGGGTGAAAAAATAATTTTATTCGTTTAGTTAAATATGCTTGTACAATGGAACCTCTCTTGTATGAATACTCATTATCTAAATATCGTACCCAAATTTCTGTTATTCAAACAGTGTGTCATTTAATAATGGTTCCTCATTTCAGAAAATTGTTGAGCTTAACGATTAAAGAAATACGGGATACATAAATATTTAAATAGACTATCGACCTTCTTAATATCCATTTAAATAAATAAAAGGTAGTAGAAGAAAAAGTAATTGTCTTGCTATTTGAAAATTCGTTTATCTGAACGCTTTTGTCTCGTTAGTTCATATATGGGAGGCTCTACTGTAATTGCTTCAAAATCAAAATCGTTGTTACCTAAATGAATAAACCTTGATTTGTCTATAGATAGTTTTGGAATTTAAACGCTTAAGTCACCTTTTTTTTTTACCAAATTCAATTATCAACTTTTCGTTTAATTATTTTTCCAATAAGCACTCTTCTTGAAACCTTCTAAATGTTTTAATTAACTGATTAGCAAGTATACTCGCGAATTTGATCGAATACCTTCCTTTATTAATTTCTCTCTATTAATAAAGGAAGAATAATATCAGAAAAAGGAATTAAACCTTAAAATTGAAGTTACATTTAACAAAAATGAAATACAGCTTGATCACTCGACCAATTTCGCGAGTCGCTGCGCTTCGATGAAACAAAAATTGTAATAAAGTAATTCCATTAAAAATTGTTGGAAAAATTGTAAATTAGAAAAAACACGCGAAACGCATCTGCGTTTAAATTTTAGATTGGCAAACCGTGAAATGCATCTACCGAGCAATTTATGATACATCGCTACGCGTAAGTACACGTAAATGCATGGTTTAAAACGACATACAGGTACGAAGCTCGCCATGTCAAAGGGTCAGAAAATGAATCAAAAATATCAGATGGAAATACATTTCACCGACTACTGGTCCCCCATTTTTGCTCCTCCATCTAGCCGTTCTTTTTCCAAGAAATCGAAACTCGAATTTTTTAATTGAAGCCAGCGCGGCGCACGACAGGTACGGAAGAGATAAAAATCGTTAGGGAGGAATGTTTTATAGCCGGGTGTTTCACATGCTTTATATACGTAGGAAACAGAAAATTCGTCAGAGCTCCCCAGCCCGTATTCACTATTTTGCGGAATTTTTCCCCCTTCTCTCTCTCTCTCTCTCCCTGCCTATTTCTTTCTCTCTCTCTTTTCTTTGCCTATTTCTTTCTCTCTCTCTTTTCTCTGCCTATTTCTCCCTCCCTCTTCTATTTCTGTCTATTTCTCTCTCTCTCTCGTTTCTTTTTACCCCTTTTTCCGTTCTAACGGATTTGGTTCATAGATTTCCAGCGCGCGAGAAACGTCGTGGCGGCGGCTGGTTTATCGATATTCGCGGCGTACACGGGGGTTGCTCCGGAATACGAAGGTTTTCCCGCGAAAAATAAGTCTCGTCGCCGGGGACACGATCGTGGAACAGTGTGTTACTCGTCGGTGGCCGGGGTCGGGGAATTCTTTCACGAGAAGCGTGGCTTCGAAGGGCGGCAATGAACGTGGGGTTGGGGATACAGAGAAAAGATGGTGGGCGAGGGGATGAGACAGGTTGCTGAATTTCACCGCTCTGTCAGCGAATAGGAGGTTTGTCCGTAAAATATGAGGGAACTTAACAATCTGAACCAGAAGTGTGTCAGCAATGTATGCAACACTGAACAGTGATTTAACCCTTAACGAACGAGCGCATTTTTCTAGAACAACGATCAGTAGATCGATAATTTTTTTAAAGAAATTAATTGCTTTATTTACAGAGCGAGAAAAAATGCATAATTAATATCTCTTCGTTGGATTTTATAGAAATTTTCAATGATAGTATATGTTCATACGAAAGGATACTGAAGTGAAAATTACAGAAAAATAATTGGAGTATTTACTAAGATTCGCTTATATTAAATTTCATTTAATTTAGTTAAACTAAAATTTACATATACAACTATTTAACCTCTGAGCCTGACTAATAAACAAACTAACTGAAGTCTGAAAATTTGCGAAACTATCATTTGGCGACTAACAGTCGCCTCTCGAGCGCAAAGGGTTAACAATTCGTCGACAGTCAAGCTTTTGCCTTCCACGGGGCCATCACGTGGGATTCGTGTGTTTTCCATGATCATCCTCGACTTCCGGTTGAGACCTGTCTGAATACGGAAACATTACACTCAAGTTTCCTCATTTCATTCGAAAACGTTCGATTGCTGGCGTTCTTTTCGCTTGAAAATTTGCTTCAGCATTTACTTTAGTGTTTGGCTGGCGCTCGCGTGGCGCACACTCGATATTAATATGGCAGAAAAATTGAGGCGGTGACATATTGAATATTCATCGGGCTGCTCGTTCGATACATCAACCCGGCTCGAAATAATTCTGCATCCGTGAAAACGGAAATACGTTAACGACGTTATGTATACTCGGATTCAATTTTCGCTCCGCAGTCTAGATGATTTAATTTGCAGCTGATATTGGACTAGTCGAATTCGATGAAGCCTCTAAAAATGAACGAAATTAATGGGACGGGAAAATGGAGTGTCCAGAATATTTGTTCGTAATCTTTTCTACGAAAATTGATTGTGTCCCTTAACGAAGGCGAATTGTTCGTTACGAAGCAAATTACTCGATTAGCATCTCGTAATCGCTCAATTTTACAATGTTTACAGAGTCAACTGTAATTGAAATTATTGGGTTGCAGGAAAAGTTCTGTCGTATTTTAAATAGGCAGGTAACTTTTCTTGTAAATAAAAAAAAGAAACAAAAATTTGAGAATCTTCAAAAGGTGACTTTGAGACGAAGAAATCAATTTTTTAAGGTCGTTTGATTCTTAAAAATTTAGTAGATAAATTTGAAAAATTGTTAGGGAATCGTTAATGTTTTTTATAATTATTGTCTGATTTAGAAATTTCAGTTGTACAGAGAATTCGTATATTCTCAATGTTAATTTCGTGAATTATATGATATATAGGAAACTTATTTGAATAAGGGATGGTTAATATGAAGAAGAACATTGTGTGCAATATTGAATTGTAAAAAATTCATGTACTCTCAATGTTACAATAAAAAATCTTGCAGTTTACGTAGTACTTACAGTAACAGACAAAAGTTTAAGATGAGAGGACAATGTAGAACATAGTTTGATGGTCCGCAGATATTGTCTGTATATTCATTTCTATTGTTATTATGGTAGAACACTATTTATTGATTAGCACAGAATGTAAATTTTCTTTATACTACTAATTCTTATTAATTAAGTAATTACAGTAACAGACAAAAGTTTAAGATGAGAGGACAATGTAGAACATAGTTTGATGGGCCGCAAATATTGTCTGTATATTCATTTTTATTGTTATTATGTAGAATACTATTTACTGATTAGCACAGAATGCAAATTTTATTTATACTACTATTTCTTATTAATTAAGTAATTTACAGTAGAAGACAAAAGTTTCAGATGACAGGACAATTTGAAAAATAACTTTATGGTTTGCAAATATTGTTTATCTATTCATTTTTATAATCGTTATAGTAGAATACTATTTATTGATTAGCACAGAATGCAAATTTTATTTATACTACTATTTCTTATTAATTAAGTAATTTACAGTAGAAGACAAAAGTTTCAGATGACAGGACAATTTGAAAAATAACTTTATGGTTTGCAAATATTGTTTATCTATTCATTTTTATAATCGTTATAGTAGAATACTATTTATTGATTAGCACAGAATGCAAATTTTCTTTATACTACTATTTCTTATTAATTAAGTAATTCACAGTAGAAGACAAAAGTTTCAGATGACAGGACAATTTGAAATATAACTTTATGGTTTGCAAATATTGTTTATCTATTCATTTTTATAATCGTTATAGTAGAATACTATTTATTGATTAGCACAGAATGCAAATTTTCTTTATCATGCTATTCCTTATAAATTAGTTGATTTAATTTCGTTGACTCTTTGGTCTTAAACTTTTGTCCCCTACTGTACCTTTAAATCCCATCTCCAACAGTACGCCACGCATCAAGTGTTATTAAAATTTGCATAATGCTTTTATAAGATATTAATTAAATAAAAACTAACATACACGTTGGTATGCGTGATTTTCAATCGTTTCGTACGATTTTCGTGTTTTATAAAAAGTCGAATCGTTAGGTATATTTTAATTGGCACACACTGTATGCACGGGTGGCATGGGAAGGGAGAGGCAATGGGACGAAAAACGAATTTAATTAGCCGATTTCGTTCGACGATTCGATGATAAACAGGGAGAGTTAAATATTTCCGTAAACAATCGGGCACGCGTGTCGCGGCCGGCAGTAATTACCGATAAAAATAATTAACTCCGCGCGGCGCCGCATGGTTTCGCGCGGCGTGTCGGTTCTCGAGCGTTTGTTGTATTAAATGGGAAAGCGATCCAAAGGGAAGGATTCTAGAATATTTACCGGAAGCTAAATGATTGTTACGCGCGGTTCTGATTCTTTTGAGGGGATTTCATCAAGATTTAATTTTTTAAGCAGAAGGTACCTAGGTATACACGGTGATTCGGGAAATTGATCAAATAATTTTCTTTAACGTGTATTATAATAGTATATTAATTAATTATTAACCGTTTGACTGTGGCGCGCTCTCAGACCCAATCCATCATGGACGGTGCATTTTTCGCTTGTCAATCGCTGCGACTAGTTGTCCACTGACTGATGGACACTGACAGTGACCAAAACAGTACCCGGAAATTTGATGCTATTCTTATGGTTTAAAAAATAATAATGGCAAAAAAATATCAATTTTTTTTATTTATATTAGGTAACTTTTTAAGCTATTTTAATTTACTTAACTTTTGTACATTCCTTCAATAATAATCGGTAAATAAGTATAAAAGAAAAAATCCAAAATTTATAATGTAACACAGACATGTTACATAAGACAACAAATTCCATGTTGAATCAACTGGTAAAACAGTAATAAAAGTGTTATGGCTAAAAAATACGGAGGGCGTATATATACGCCTTTCGTATATATTGATGGACTTGCGAGGGCGTATATATACGCCTTTAGCAGTCAAAGGGTTAAATAATAATAAGAAGAAGAATTAAATAATAATTAACCCTTTCGCTACTACGGGCCATTATAGTGGCCTTCCATATGTTGCCACTGAGGTACTACGGGCCACCGTAGTGGCCCTCCATAAAATATCGCGTAATATACATACGACGAGCATATGCAGTTATGCGGTTCTCGAACTATAATTAGGAGTGTACATGTTAAGACGTTATAAATACTCTGTTTTGAGAAAAATTTTTGGTTTGTGAAAACACCGTCAAAGCAGCTCAGCGGGAGTATTGCGACGGAGAACCCACCCGTAGCGAAAGGGTTAAACAATACAAACTAATAACGTGATGAAAAATAATTTCTGAATGAATAATTTCTGGTTGAACAGAGCTGAATAGAGTAGGTGTTTGAAACACGTACAGCTGATTATAAAAATATTTATAGAGACTGTCTTAATTTGGACATCTATACTTCGCATTTCAAATAAATGTATGATAAGCAATGAAAATAATTCTAGGTTGAATAGCTTCATTAAATTAAGAATTATAAAGTTTTCAAAAGAAAAATAATTGTAAACAGTTTAGGTTAAATTAGTAAGTTTACGGTTAAATTTGATAATAAATATGACAATCATTCGGTCAATTTTGTGAGTTACTATTGCCTATTCCTGAAACCATGTATCTTACGTTGTTTTGAACTCTGAGGGCTGTTCGAAAATTTATATTTTTATAGAAGAATAGCAATATGAAATTATCCAGTTTTTAATTAGGAATCTGTGAAAAATTCCATTAAATGTTACGGTAATTTTTTATTTTATATACAAATCTTAGTGCTAATAATTTTTTATTTCTTATATAAATCTTAATGCTAGTAATTTTTTATTTTTCATATAGATCTTAAAGCTAGTAATTTTTATATATAAATCTTAGTGCTAGTAATTTTTTACTTTTCATACAGATCTTAGTGCTAATAATTTTTTATTTCTTATATAAATCTTAATGCTAGTAATTTTTTATTTTTCATATAGATCTTGAAGCTAGTAATTTTTATATATAAATCTTAGTGCTAGTAATTTTTTACTTTTCATACAGATCTTAATGCGAATAATTTTTTTATTTCTTATATTAATCCTAATGTTAGTAATTTTTTATTTTTCATACAGATCTTAATGCTAGTAATTTTTTATTTCTTATATTAATCCTAATGCTAGTAATTTTTTATTTTTCATATAGATCTTAATGCTAGTAATTTTTTATTTCTTATATAAATCTTAACGCTAGCAACTTCTTATTTTTTACATAAATTTTAATGCTGCTTTAATAAACATAATAAACGTAGATAAAATTTGGTATTTCATACACCTATATTCATGGGTTTTGTTCCGCACAACACGTCCGCTCTTTTACCAAATTAATATAGCATTGAACATATTGTTGCACCGTCCCGTAGTAACTTCAATTTCAATCATAACTATAACCACCAGCTTTATGCTTCGTTCACAAGTATCGTACCTCACAATGTTGCTGGCGTTTCGTTCGAACACGTGCGTGCAGCTAAAAGGTTAACGTTTAATTGATAATGTCCATTATTTAATCGATAATGTCACCTTTTTACCGTTATTAACGACGTCGAAATGACGTGCGCTTAGAGAGGAGGTCCGTTTCGCTGGTATAATAATTTCACCGCCATTATTCTCATTCACCATGCGAATTTCATTACGTCGTAATATTTTCAAAACGCGATACATCCTTTTCATGCGCGGATTAAAATAAAATTGTTGCCTTTTCAGTTGGAAACGGAGAAGCGTACGCAATTGAATGGGTGACTGGGAAAAAGGGCGTACGTTACGTTTCATAAATTTTAGAGGAGAGCAGAAAAACGTTTACTGCTCGCTGCAGTACAGTGTACTTATATTTAGCCATTTTTTACAAGTACAAAATTGCATGTAAAAAATTATTGCTTACATCGTTCACGTCGATTTGTATGCATTTTTGAGAAGATACACGAACACATACTGTTTCCTTTCAATTTAAACGTACGTTTTTCTACCACATATTGTTTTTCCTTTTCAATGAAGTCATTTTAATGAATTTTGATTGCATACGCCTTTCTTTCTCTTGCTTATCGTTTCTTACCCTCTTGCAGCATTACTGAATACTAGAAAACTTCGTAATTATTCGTTTTACTGATTTATTTATTTATTCATTTTATTTATTTAACAACGAACGGGCCAAGGCCCGTTTTTTTATGGAGTACATAAAATTATAAATAATGGATTATATTGTAGTACGACAATGCCACTGCGATTTAGATGACCCTTAACCCTTTTAGTGTCAATCGACGATATATCATGCATTGGCGTCTTATTATATGCATCACGAGAAGCATGTACCCAAAATAATTGTATAAGACACTAAAATGGTTCAAATTCGATGTAATACAATTGAAAAAAAAAAATAATAATTTAGATTTGTAGGCAATTTAGTAATGAATGGAGCCTTTGTATAGGGGAAAGCGGCAAAGAATAACAAATGCCGATTGCCATTGCTTTCGTTAGGCGACGCGGATTAGGTTTTGAGGTGTCGCCGTGTTATTTTTTCGGGGCCGCGTTGTCTTCCGGCGCCGTTTTAAACAACGCCTGCGTTGTAGGGATAAACAGTCGCGGCCGTAAACCTGATCCCCGAAGAAAAGGTAGACGGCGATATCCTAGATGAAAACGCGTGGGGATATCGAAGGCGGGCATTTTTCCGAAGGTCCTGTTTGGTAAGGACAGGAACCGCCTATCAGGCCCGAGGCAAATAAATAGGAAGCCTCGCGATAATTAGAGACAGTTCGTTTTAGAGAGTTCGTTTTTCGTTAAGAAGTAGTTAGTTCGTTCATGAGAGAGAGTTCGTTAATAGTTTGTTTAGAGTTCATGAGAATCGTTGCACTAGCTCGTAATTTAAGTAAAAGCCCATCGGCCAATAGAATAATTACTTACAATTTAAATAAATTTTTCATAAAATCTAACAAAATCATAAACAAACAAATTTAGGCCAACTTGACTTCTTATGCCGCGTCCACACTGCTGTTCGCGAACAGCTCGCGAACAGTTCGCGAGCTGTGCTCGCCAGCAGTGTGGACACTTCCGCGAACAGCGAGCAGCGAGCAGCGAACTCCTCAGCGAACAGCGAACAGTGGTCGCTCGGGAAGCGGTACATCAAAGAAACTGTTCGCGAGCTCGAAGCGTATCTGGACGCGTTTGTAACACAGTATGTGGCAAAAGCTAATAGCGAACTGCCCATGATTTCAGAGCGAACAAGCTTGTAACTGTTCGCGAGCTCCAGTCTGGATATGCTGCGTTTTCCGTTGGCGAATAGCTCGCGAACCGCACGCGAGCAATTCGTGTGCTGCTCGCAAGCTGCTCGCGAACTGTTCTCTTCTATGTGGACGCGGCATTAGGTATACTCTTATGATTATTGCCGAGGCTCTGTATATGTTGGAGCGATAAAGTAGAAACGAGACACGGGATTATGGTCCCAACAAAGTTTCTTAGGACCGTAATCGCAATCTTTGTGTTTATAATAGTCATCAAAGCGCTGATTAGTGAAAATACTATTTGAAAACGAGAAACCTATTTCTATGTTTTTCATCATAGTTTATATTACCGTTATTCATATAATTTTCAATAAGCATTGCAATACAATTGGCATCACATTATTCTGCCTTTCTTCCCCAATATGCTGCATTTTCAATTTTTTAAATATCATTCTTAGTTTGGTTTTTATGGGCTTTTTCCGAAGCTATAGTAAATTCGTCAAATTCGTGCGGTTAGCTTCGCTGATCAGGGACATTATTCTAAACAACTTTTTCATTTACATATTGTCGCCGTTCGGCTTTAGTTTTTAAGATATTCGCGAAAAAGCGTTAGTTCACTTACACTGATTTTTGCTTATGATTTGGGTTAGGTTGAAGTAGATTAACCCTTTGCGCTCGAAAGGCGATTGTCTGTCTTCAAAAATTTCCAAGTGTAAAACACTGATATTGGATAAATCGGAATTTACTTATTTTAACATTCGTTTAATTCAAACAAAAGCCACTGAAATTCTTAAACACGATTATTTTGCTATCGTTTGATTATAAACAGTCATCTCTAGAGTACAAAGGGTTAATATCATGGTCGCCCAAATTTAAGCAATTCCATTAATTATCTTGATTTCTGTTAATTAATTTATTAGAATAAGCGGACAAATAATCCATCGAACGAACAATTATGTACATACAATAGAGGGTGTTATGTTAGGGTTGCTTAACCCTTTGACATACAATGACGTCTGAGAGACGTCATCCATTTCACATGCGTCTCTGAGACGTCAACAGCTGTCTACATAATCCAAAATGTTTTGAAATGTTTCATACTTTACAGAAGTACCAATTTATTATTTTTTAATGTTACTTAATGTATCAACCTGATTAAATATTATACAGCGATGCGCATTTCAAAATAAAATGTTTCGTTTTTAAGCTTGCACATAACTGTTCAGTCGAGCCAAATTAAATAGTATTTTTCGGATGCATAAAATTCCGTTTTATTTGTATGTCAAGGGGTTAATATTCTGGCCAGTGTCAGGCAAGCTGAAATTTCGAATCATAAGCAAAAATTAATAAAAATATAGTGACACTTTGTTGCGAATATCTCAAAAACTAAAATCGAGCAAAAGTATAAAGTTGCTGAGAATGGTCACATTTCACTGTCAATGCTATCTAAAATTTGGTAATGTTAAATTTGGCCACCATTCCGAATACACCAATACCCCATTTTGCGTCGGGGTTACGTTCCAAAAAAACACGACGCAAAGTGAATTAAGATTTTCTATAGCAAACCATGTAAAGATCGAAGATTGAAACTGAACTCTAAAATTAGCAAAACAAAGTGAAAATGAAACTGTATTAAAATTACGTTGATTTTCGGTTAGAAGAAGAATTACCGAGTTTTTTTTTGGCATGGCGCAATTAGAAACAAAAGTAGAGCAATCTGTTAGAAAACAAAAAAAAAATTCAAGACTCGAATCCAAAACAACGCGGCCTCGAAAACCTAACGACGCGCAATGAAAATTAGTACTAATTGAGCAGCGATGCAACATCGAAAAAATGCAAAACGAAACGACGCAAAGCGAGGTATTGGTGTAATTATCAAAACTTTAGTTTTTAAACCTTTTTTTCAAATCGCATTATTCGCTATTTCACACGAAAAGAAACAAAAGAAAAAATTTCAAAAATTTACACCTTTCTTTCGACATCCATTCGGTCGCGTTTTACGTCACTTCACCGGTAAAAGATAGGATTGCAGATTTGGAGAAACGTTGACACTTCGAGGGAAAGAAGAATCGAAAGAGCTGCCTGTTCCTGTTCCTCTCTCCTTTGATTTATATCGCGTATCGCGGCGCAGAGATATTACGTCGAAAGTTGCGGCCGACAGCGTGCGAAAGGGTGAAAACACGAGGGCGGAATCACAAGTCGTTGGGAAAGGAGGCGAGCAATCGTTGACGTGAGTACGCGGCCGCCAGGAGCATCCTATCGGGCTTCGCGTTCGATTAGAACGAACGGAAACGCGAGATTGTTGGAAATGACTGCGAATCGGTGTGTTTCTAATACATGGCTCTGCATTTATTTAATTCTTGCCTATTGGCTTAGGATACTTCCAGTTTACAATTTTACAATTTTACATTTTATAACCCATCTCATTTTTTAAATTTCTAATTGCACTCTGTATTTCTTATTTGCTATTCTATTTATATATATTTATTTAATCCTTGCTTATTGGCTTAGGATACTTCCAGTTTACAATTTTACAATTTTACATTTTATAACCCATGTTATTTTCTAAATTTCTAATTGCACTCTGTATTTCTCATTTGCTATTCTATTTATATATATTTATTTAATCCTTGCTTATTGGCTTAGGATACTTCCAGTTTACAATTTTACAATTTTACATTTTATAACCCATCTTATTTTTTAAATTTCAAATTGCACTCAGTATTTTTTATTTGCTATTGTATTTATATATATTTATTTAATCCTTGCTTATTGGCTTAAAATACTTTCAACTTTCGATTGTACAATTTTACATTTTATAACCCATCTTATTTTCTACATTTCTAATTGCACTCGGTATTTCTTATTTGCTTCCCTATATATGTATTTATTTAATTTTTGTCTATTGGCTTAGGATACTTTCAATTTTCGATTTTACAATTTTACATTTTATAACCCATCTCATTTTTTAAATTTCTAATTGCACTCGGTATTTCTTATTTGCTATTGTATTTATATATATTTATTTAATCCTTGCTTATTGGCTTAAAATACTTTCAACTTTCGATTGTACAATTTTACATTTTATAACCCATCTTATTTTCCAAATTTCTAATTACACTCTATTTCCTATTTGCTTCCCTATTTATATACATCTACTTAATCTTTGCTTATTGGCTTAGAATACTTCCAGCTTACAATTTTACAATTTTACATTTTGTAACCCATCTTATTTTCCAAATTTCTAATTACGCTCTTTATTGCCTATTTGCTTCTCCATTCAGCATTAATTGTGCCTTAAAAAAAAATTATTTCTTAATTATTTAACTTATTTTTCCTAACTATTTATTTATTTATCTTTTTTCCAACTTAGCCTATTCTGTTTGATACCTCTGCTCTTTGATCTATGTCAGTCTTTATGTCTCCTCCTCTTCTTCCTCTTTCTCTCCTTCCTTCCTTTGGTTCATCACTGTTCTCTTTTTTATCTTTCTCTATTTACTCCTTCCATCTCTATTATACCTCCCCCGACTCGTTTAACAGGTGTCTCAACGTTTTTGGAAAATCAACCCCCCAAGGGGTTAAAATAAGGGATAAAAGTTTGTTTGAAAATCCGTTGATTTTGAAGCAATCACTATAAAAAATACCTGCCGGCGACAGTTGGTTGGAGATAAATTCATTGGAATAAATGGTTTTTTGGATAAACGGTCTGAAAGAATTAAATTATTATGTTATGTTACACAGAAAACAGAAATTAAGTAATTTTTAAACATAAATGTTTTTTACGCGAAAGAACAATTACATAGTATAGAAAAATGCAACATAAAGGTAAATTAAACGTTTTTACATACAAACGTTTAAATACATATAATATGCGTGATCCAGCCTGTATTCGGATAATCAATATCCGTATAATTGAAGGTTTACCGTGTACACGGCAGTTCACGTTTATCCCGACTTACGCACTTTGGCTAACGTTCGCCGTTCTGAAACCAATTAGACGTAAGCGCGAGATATACCAGTAAATTAACCCTTTGCGCTGTAACATCGTGCGGGACTCGTGATACGTTTTACGGCTCGAACGTAACAAACACGAGTTAGGTTCGTAATGCACTTTGCGGTTCAGATACGAGAAACACGAGTCAGACTCGTGATACGTTTTACAAGTTGACTATAAGAAACACGAATCTTATTGTTAGTCATGTTTCAAGTTTTATGAATGCTCTCCTTTTACCAACCCTTTCACCAAATTGTGGTGCAAGGGGTGTAAAATTTTCTTATCCTTATACACTTCTCTTACTTTCCTCTGTTACCATTATTATATTTCACATCTCATTGTAATAATTTCTTTGTAACTTTATAATGGATTAACCCTTTTAGTACCGAGCAAAATTAACGAATTTGCTAAGGTTTGGGAAAAAGTCCATAAAAACGGAAGTAAGAATGATATTTGCAAAATTCAACAAGAAGCATATTACGGAATAAAAGAAGAAATTGAAACATTTATAACGTTTTATAAATTTATTTTAAGATAGAACTCTCTCGCTATGCAAATAATTAGGCGCCATGGCATATGCAACGATATATCGTCGTTCGGTACTAAAAGGGTTAATCCCGTATAAACAAATAAATTAATAAATAATAAAGATAATATATTAAATAGGTTATGCGATGATAAAATTAACATTCTTTTTTCTTCTCTTCTTTCTTTTCTTTCCTTTTTCCTTTTCATTTCTGTTTGTATCGCGTGCATTTTAAGTTTATCTCATTATGCATAAAAAGAGCTTCCAACTCGTTTACAAATAAAAAAAAATAAATAAATAAAAATTATTTTCCTTTATATTCAAAGGTACTGTAGCGAAATCCAGTTATACGAAACACAGCTGCAATTACACAAATGATTAAACAGAAAGACAGAGGATAATCGGTGTAACTCGTATTATCCGACAGATTCGGTTAACCGACGAGCCATGTCCCCCCAAGCGCGTCGGATAAACGGAGTTCTACCGTAATGCGTTCCGCTTTTGCAGACGTTCCGCTCGATTCGTACGGCAAAATGAGAAACCGACGCGACGGAAAAAGTCCAAACAAAAATAAGGAAGCGAGCCCAGAGAGAAAGAGAGTGAGAGGGAGACAAAGAGACACACACAGAGAGAGAGAAAAAGAGGAAATAAACGCGAAACGAAGGTGCGCCAAGGGACTCTTTTGTTGGCCATTTAAAACAGAGTAATTCGCAGAGGCGGAGGGTGCTTTGAAGACTATTTAAAGTTTCCAGGGGAGGCCCAGCTCGGCTCCGTTCGTTGTTTCATCGCCGACGGGCCCGTCGGTGAATTCATTTAAAATCAAGGAAACGCTCCTCGCGCTACGATAACCGACCTGCCCTGCCCCCCACCCCCCTCCTCTGCCCCGCGTTGTTAACCCTTTTCTCCGTCTCTGCTCGCGGAGTCGAATGTTTCGGCTCGCGGGACGGAAAGGGGGCAAAAGTTCGCGCGAGCCCGTCGAACGGCAGGCAGGAACAAAGGGGAAGAGGTCCCGGGTCCATGGTAAATCCTATCTGGATCGCATTGTTTCGTATCTCTAGCCGCTAACACGGGGATCGCCGGGAAGCGGCCTCTGTTTAGACGAAATTCCGCAACACAAAGGGACCCGGTCTCGAGTGATTACGGGCGAGGGGGGGGAAAAAATACGCTCGACCGGGTTCCTCCGCTTAAAAATCTTTTCATTTTCTATTCTAGTGGTAGGCGCCATTCAACGGGGGCAACCGCCTTCGATCCTCGAACGACCAAGTCCGGGTCACTTTCGACCCTGTAGCTTTTGGTTGTAGGTGTGGTCCAACGGCTGATTTTGTTATATGGGGTGTGTAAAATGGGGAAACATGGATGGATTTGTTGTTCATGGTGTTGTGAACTGTTGATAATAGAATCTCTCTACATAACGAAGTTGACAGTCTTTTGTTTGAATCAGAAGCGTGGGCAGATTCCGCCATAAAGGCAATGCGTTAACATCGGTGTTTTTTCTATTTGTATCTTTTGTGAACTTTTCTTTACTTTAAAATAATAAATACGTCTTTTTATAATTAATAGACTGTGTAAAACTCTGTCATGAACAAAAGTGCAAAAAGGTCTTCTAAAGAAGGAAGCTACGGTGTTATATTAACCTCTATATTAACTCCAGTGACCGGCACTCAACTTGATGTTGGCGCCATAGGAACCACTTGTGACCTTTGCGGTCAAATCAGTAAAAACACATAATTTGGACAATTGTCAATACTTATCAATTTTTCATTATTACGATCGTTAACCCTTTGAGTGCTAAATACTCCCGATCCAAGTGGACGGCGTTTTATTAGTGATTGCGTTGCTCTAAATGAGAGCGAGGAAAAATTAACAAACGCATATATACGTCCATAATCCCCTCGAGTAACTTTCGCTAGAAACGCATATACGCGTCTGTAGTTGACACAACTAGCTCTCGTCAGAGACGCATATACTCGCTCATAGTATTCAAAGGGTTAACACGTTGAATGCCACGGAGGTCACTGATGACCGGCACTCAACTTGATGGTGGCGCCGTAGGGATCACTTATGACCGTTGCGCTCAGATTGGTAGAAATAAATAATTTGGACAATTGTCAATACTTAACAGTTTTTCATTATTACGATCGTTAACCCTTTGAGTGGTAAATACTCCCAGTCAAAGTGCTCCGCGTGGACAGTCCTCTATTAGCAATTGTATAGGTCTAAATCGGAGCGAGGAAAAATTGACAAACGCATATATACGTCCATAATCTCCTTGAGTAACTTTCGCTAGAAACGCATATACGCGTCTATAGCTGACACAACTAGCTCTCGTCAGAGACGCATATACTCGGTCATAGTATCCAAAGGGTTAACACGTTGAATGCTACGGGGGTCACTGGTACCGGCACTTAACTTGATGATGGCGCCGTAGGGATCACTTATGACCGTTGCGCTAAGATTGGTAGAAATAAATAATTTGAACAATTGTCAATACTTATCAATTTTTCATTATTACGATCGTTAACCCTTTGAGTGGTAAATACTCCCGGTCGAAGTGCTCCAAGTGGACGGTGCTCTATTAGTGATCGTGTTGCTCTGAATGAGATCAAAGAAAAATTGACAAACGCATATATACGTCCA
>JAOPTO010001130.1:0-17896 GCA_033822845.1 Tetrapedia diversipes
GAACGGTACTGTACTTTGTAATTGAGCCACTTTAAAAGTAAAGCGGGCATTTTTCAGACTTTTTCGCGTTAAAATAATCTTTGCATAATTTATTTATGTCTTTTGAACTAATCGATGCTTTCCAGAGAAACTTTGAGTATAATTCGTGAAAAAAAGTGCTCTATTTATTTTTTATGTATAAAATATGTTATCCTGTTTTTTTTTAATTAACCCCTTGCACTCGAGAGGTACACTGTTAGTTGTCTAATGATACCAACTTCAAAAATTTACAAATTCGAAATATTTACTAAGATTCGCCTATATTAAACGTCATTTAGTTTAGTTAAGTCGCATATTAAAATTTATATACATGAATATTTAACCTCTGAGTCTGACTAATAAACAAATTAACTAACATCTGAAAATTTGCGAAACTATCATTTGGTGCCTAACAGTCACCTCTCGAGTGCAAAGGGTTAACAAAATTACTATAACGTTTCCGGTGCCCTACCGTCAATCAAGAAAAAACGAGTTTTGCCGTCTCCCCCGCTTCAGTGCTAAAAGGTGACAAACGAGTTTACCCGTTTCCCGTCTACAATGTGTTAACAAAGATTTTATTATTATTATTATTATTTACTTCTACGATCTCGTCTCGTTGAACAGAACATAGAGAGTCCTCTCTCGTTCGTCCTTCGCCGGATAAAATTGATCGAAACTCTGGATAAGGCCGCTCGTTCATCAGGGTAATTGAATTATCGCGCAGCGTGCACGGTAATTACCGGCAACAACGATTTTTCAACGAGGCCCCGATTAGCCTCGGTTCCCCGTGGACTGATTAGAAAAACGTAACGCCCTTCGTGGCCGGTTAATAACCGTGCACGCAGTTCTGCCTTGGCACGAGGAAATTCGTGGCCCGCGTAGCGATAACCGAGAGACTCACGGGTTTCGCTGTTAATCCGTGATCGCGATGGGCGTTCCCGTTCGTGTCACGGCCAGCGGAAAATTATAATTATTACGGAAACCGTCGTCGTCGATCACGTTCGCTCGTTTGGAAAGCTCGTACAGCGGCGAATGGATTAATGAATCGCCGTTATTAGCGCGCCGCGATAAATCATCGGCAGGGACAGTTATGCGTGAAAGATAGGTGGTAAATGGACGGGCGATTGTTTATGCGTTCGCGGGGGTCGGAAAGGGGGGGGCAAGGGTTTCTAACCCTTTGCACTCGGCTGTTCCCTCTCATGGGACATCGTAATCCTAGCATACGATAGTTTTGCAAATTTTCAGACGTTAGTTCAGACCCGGACGTTAAATAGTCATATATGTAAATTTTAATATACGACTTAACTAAACTAAATGAAGTTTAATGTAGGTGAATCATAGTAAATATTTCGAATTTGAAAATTTTTGAAGTAGGCATTATTAGACGACTAACAGTCACCTCTCGAGTGCAAAGGGTTAACCCTTTGCACTGGTTTGTCGAGCGTGACTCGACGTCAATTTTTATCACGGTAACTCCTATGTCTAGTTATACTCGACATTTTTAAATGTGCCATTTTAAATACATTGGCGGGCAAAGGTTTAGGACGAAAGAGACAACTACATTAAACAAATATACGTTACAACAATGTTTGAGAGCTACGTTTAATGTAATTAATAAAAGAAATAAGTACTACTCAAGGAATTGTCCTATGAAGTGAATTTCAGATAAAGCATCTAAAATGGTAGGGAGTTATTGGCAACAAAATTGAAAAATAATTTGGAGTGCAAAGGGTTAAACCTTATAAATTTGAATACTTGTATGTATACGTATTTTGACAATTTTAGAGAAATATGGTATTCGATACATTAAAGAGATCGACAAAATTTGATGGTAGGAAAATGGTAAAATGGAATAACAGGTTTGAGAATTATAAGAAAGTTGGTTTCAATTTGATCTATTCCATGCAAATAAGTGCACTGTAATCGTCAGTAGTTTTAATGTTAAGAGCAAATAAACAGGTGATGTATAATTACCTGGGCAAACGTGCGAGGTAGAGCATAAACGACGACACCTCCTTCACGGAGAGGGCCTCCCTCCTGGATGGCTCGTCCTCGAACACAAGGACGGGTCTGCCATGGGCATCTGTGCAGCCTGCAACATGAAAATTCGAACTATCAATACTGCTAATCTTGCAAATTAACGATCGTGTTCTTCGCTCAAACAGTGACAGTTCAGAATCAGGTAAATTCTAAATTAGGTTCGTTATCTCTGAAAAATGTTAACGGTACCGTTCAGATTTCAATTTCAAATCACACTCGCATTATATTATCCTAATAGTAATTAATAAAAAGAAAACAAAAGAATAACACGAACGTTTCGGAGGAAAGTTTTGGATCTCACAGTTCATTGTGACATTCATTGAGTATAGACTTTAACCCTCTGCACTCGAGAGGTGATTGTTAGTCGTCTAACGATACTTACTTCAAAATATTTTAAATTCGAAATATTTACCAAGATTCGCCTATATTAAACGTCATTTAGTTTAGTCAAATGATATACTAAAATCTACATATATGACTATTTAACCTCTGAGTCTGATTAATAAACAAGCAAACTAAAATCTAAAAATTTGCTAAACTATCATTTGGTGACTAACAGTCACCTCTCGAGCGCAAAGGGTTAATACGTAGTATACATTAAAAACTAAGTGTAGCAGACAATAAATGTATTATATACAGGCTTTATTCTCATCCAACAATTACATATTATTTTTTAGTATGAAAACTTTCCGTTTTTGTTCCCTAGGACAAAACACTTTTATTAACACTATTCCTACCGACACTTCACATATACTTATTCCTACCGCGACATTCCCACGTAAGACAGACTACAAATTTTTCTCAAAAAATAAACAATGGAAAAAGAAGTGAATATTGAAAAATGTATTATACGTATATTGGAGAAAAAGTCTAAAGTTTAAAGGCGATTCAATTACGATGCATCTATGAAATTTTAATCGAAATTTTAAAAACGGTCATTTGACCGATTGTGGTAGGAATAGTGTTAAGAAAAATGCTTTATTTCTCTAACAATAAAATCTGTACCGTAAACGGTTAGCATCAGCCTCTGCGAACCAATAAATGACTATACGTATATATACGTCGCCAGCTACTGCGATGCACCTAGTGAGTGCCGTATATATACGGCACCCGTCGTGAAAGGGTTAAAATGATCGCCTCTTAGCAGTGTGCCTATCTCGCTGCGAGTAGGTCATCTGTCGGCAAAATCTTCGCTCGCTCCCCCTGTCCTGCGCCCTCCCCCGCACCCTGCATGTGCGCGCACTTGTATCGATGAAAATGTAATAACCAAACACGAGGGAGATCGCTCGCCAGGATAAAACCGGCGACAGTTGAAATAGGGGACATCGTAAAATCTTATTGTCTTAATCGTGACCGCGACTGCGGAATCGGACGTAGATGGCAGCGACGCTATCGCCGGGGATCGAATCGTTCGAGTGACACACGACCGATGTTCATGTTCGCGATCTCGTCGTTGTTCATCGATTAGACGATATATGAGCGATACGATCTGCCCGCCGCGCCGGGGAGAACGGATCAGGTTCCTCTTCCGCGGACCTCGCTTTCGTTGCCTGACGATCGTGATCGCGATCGACGAGGATGGTGGTGCAGAGGGGGAGGGGGGAGGAGGGTCGAGAAACTAATTGCGAGAAATAATGAATTTGGTACTTTAACCCTTTGCGGTTCTATGTCGAACGTGTGTCAAACACAGTGCACAGTGGGGTATTTGCTCCGAAAAACTGGACAAAACTCTTTCCATGTTCACTCGATCTTTAACCTTTTGAGTGCTATGGACGCATATATGCGTCCGAGGAAAGTTGCTCGTAAGGACTATGGACGCATATATGCGCTTGACAATTTTTGTTTTCTTCGTTAACCTTTTGGGAGTGCTATGGGCGCATATATGTGTCTGACAAGTATTCAAATTTATAAGGTTTAACCCTTTGCACTCCAAATTATTTTTCAATTTTGTTGCCAATAACTCCCTACCATTTTAGAATTTTGCTTTATCTGAAATTTACTTCATAGGACAATTCCTTGAGTAGTACTTATTTCTTTTATTAATTACATTAAACATAGCTCTCAAACATTGTTGTAACGTGTGTTTGTTTAATGTAGTTGACTCTTTCGTCTTAAACTTTTGTCCGTCAATGTATTAAAAATGGCACATTTAAAAATGTCAAGTATAACTGGACATAGGAGTTATCGTGATAAAAACTGACGTCGAATCACGCTCGACCAACCAGTGAACAGGGTTAACCCCTTGCACTTGAGAGGTGATTCTGAGTCGTCTAACGATGCCTACTTTAAAAATTTTCAAATTCGAAATATTTACTATGATTCACCTATATTAAACTTCATTTAGTTTAGTTAAGTGGTATATTAAAATTTACATATATGACTAATTAACCTCAGAGTCTGAGTAATAAACAAATTAACTAAAATCTGAAAATTTGCGAAACCATCATTTGATGACCAACAGTCGTCTCTCGAGCGCAAAGGGTTAAGCATTCCGATCATTAACTCTTTGCACTTGAGAGGTGATTGTGAGTCGTCTAACGATGCCTACTTCAAAAATTTTCAAATTCGAAATATTTACTATGATGCACGTACATTAAACTTCATTTAGTTTAGTTAAGTGGTATATTAAAATTTACATATATGACTATTTAACGTCCGGGTCTGAACTAACGTCTGAAAATTTGCGAAACTATCGTATGCTAGGATTACGATGTCCCATGAGAAGGGGCGGTCGAGTGCAAAGGGTTAAAAATGGTCATTTGACCGGTTGTTGTAAGAATAGTGTTAATGAAGATTTTATTTGTTTGTTGTGGAGGGAAAAGTGCCCCTGACGACGACTGATGCACGCGTTCGTGTGGTCTCTACGAGTGTCGTAGCAGCAGCCCGAAATCTGCCCGAAGGAAGGATCGCCCAGGGCGTTAATGATAATTCATAGCGGCGTATGTTATACGGCCGATTACGTGGTAACGCGATAATAACGCTGAACGCCGGTGGGCAGAGTCGTGTGCACGCTCGCGAATTCTCAGGGTGTCAATGGCTATGCACTCTGCCCCCTGCGAAACACTTTATGCGGTTTATTACCCTCTCACGTTCGGGCAGCAGGATCGGGCTTAAATGGAAGGGGGCCATTTTTTTAGTTCTCGAGAGTTTGATTTACGGCTGGAACAGCGAAAGAAGATTTATCACTATTATATGTACACGGTATCAAACGCACTTTCACCCCTTAAAATTAGCCACGCGCTAGGCAACTGTTAGCCGGGAAATTTCTAAACCTACGCGTCAACAAAAAAACCGTACTTTCATCCTTTATGCGACTTGATTAATTTTTGGAATTTCGCCAATCTGGACGACCATCCAAGATCGATAATGATGTTTTGCGATTCATGTTGGAAAATAATCCACATTTAACGAGTCGAGAAATTGCAGAAGAGTTTGGCATTCATCGTACAACTGTTGGAGATCACATTAAATCTCTTGGGTTTGTGTTCAAGCAAAGTGTTTGGGTTCCACGTGAATTAACGGAAACGAAAAATACGACAGAACTTTCCCTCCAACCCAATACTTTAGCCTTCAGTGTGTATCGTTATCGCGGGTGGAGTCCCAGAGAGTGTTTTCGTCATTATCCTTACATTTTACAACAGATTCAACGGAAACCAGGAAAGAAGAAGAATAAATCCACTGCTCACGAGCAGTGTCCGAGCCTGACGTGTGAAAACGTCCATCGTGCTCCGCGTGACAGCGACGATACCGGTCTCACGGGGCTGCAGGCAGTCCCCGGTGCTTTAACGTCTTCATCTCGCGGTGAAACCGCTCGTAGAAGGCACCGGTAATCGATCGGTTATGGTAATCCGAGCGGCCGGTCGGGATCGTTAAAAAAGGTCGCGCGGCGGGCAGCGCGTGATCCCTGCATTTCCTTGCTTCGTGAAATCACGCCGGCCGGCAGCGTTCTCGATGTTTACGACACGATTAACCGTGCCCGTTCCCGAGCCCCGGCCGCTTGCCGATTTTCTATGCAGCCTTCGGCGACCGTTCACGTGTTCCCGTGGAAACGACCGCCGCCCGCCGCTCGTGTTCGAGCGGGTTTCGAAGAGGAAGCAACGCACAGTGGGGTGTTTGCCCCGAAAAGTTGGACAACAGTTGATTTAAAAATTTCATCGAAATCGTACAATTTTTGTTTCTCGTAGCAGCTAAATGTCTGAGGAAATGATGTACCAAAGCCTCGTGATTGAGCGAGTTTCGAAAAGGAAGTAACGCACGAAGGGGTGTTTGCCCCGAAAAGTTGGACAACAGTCAATGTAGAAATTTCATCAAAATCGTAAAATTTTTGTTTCTCGTAGCAGCTAAATGTCTGAGGAAATGACGTACCAAAGCCTTGTGATTGAGCGGGTTTCGAAAAGGAAGCAACGCACAGTGGGGTGTTTACCCCGAAAAATTGTACAACAGTCGATTTAGAAATTTCATCAAAATCGTACAATTTTTGTTTCTCGTAGCAGCTAAATGTCTGAAGAAATGATGTACCAATTTTCTTCCTCATTTATACAGGGTGTTCGAACGAAGCTGGGAGAAAATTGAGGGGGTAACTCTATGCAACATTCTAAGACGAAAATCAACAGTAACAATATTGCGTTTAAAGCTTTGTTTATTAGTTATAAGCAACTAAAAGAACGGGCCATTTTACGGCTGAGAGCAGGCAAATGGGGCAGCATGGTAGGTAATCACGCAGTGTTGCTTAGTCGTAATTACTCTCAAGGGCAAAGGGTTAATAATTTTAACAATCTGCGTGTAGCATGTTAAGAAAACAATATTTATACAGTACTGTTCCATAAAATTTTGTTCGATAAAATTTTCACCTATTTTAACACTATTCCTACCACGACCGGTCAAATGATCGTTTTTAAAATTTCGATTAGAATTTCATATATACAACGTAATCGAACCGCCTTTAAATTTTAGACTTTTTCTCAAATAAACCTATAACACATTTATCAATATTCACTTCTTTTCCCATTGTTTAGTTTCTGAGAAAAATTTGTAGTCAGTCTTACTTGGGAATGTCGCGATAGGAATAGGTATACGTGAAGTGTCGGTAGGAATAGTGTTAATCTTGCCGCTTCAATAACACATAAAATGGCGATACAAACATATGTTTTCGCACGATTTTCCGCGCCTCTTAGTTTGCCCAGTACAAACGAACGTTATAATAAAAAAAACAACTGTCGTCGAGCGTAATAATAGATCACAGCTGCGCGAAATTAGCCTCGAAAAGTCGCTTTCACCGCCAATGACAGGCTTTCAAACCATAGATCGCACTACTTATCCTTCGTAAGAGGCTCCCGCGAAATGACTTCATCGAGCGCTTTCGATTCCCACGAAACGCGATAAAATCCCGTCTCGCCCCCTCCAAAACGATCCCCCGGCCCCCATTTCTACCGCCCTAAGGAATTTCCCCGCTGATTCCCGAGGCCAACGAAATTCCGCCGCTTTCTACCTGTCCGTGTCCCAGGATCGAGTTACAATAATCACCGTGCCGCGGTTATGCGGAGGCGCGTATATCGCGAATTCCGCGTCTACAAATCGTCGCTCATCCATCATCATCGCATTACCTTTCCCCCTACCTTCCCGATAAGGATTGAACGGGTCCAGCCCGGTCGGCTTTTAGCGTAAATCAAGCGTGCTTACGCTCACGGCGCGCGTCCTAAACGCCTCGCGAGTCAGGAATCCGTCTCGATCCATCCGGTTAGCTAGATTCGTGACTTTTACCGTAATCATACCAAAATTCCACGGATTTTATTGCTGTGGGAAGTCGAAGCCCGGGATATCGCTACGGGGCGACTTCTAGTTTTTAAGATCGCGGAACAGGCACCACGATTTGTTGTCAGGTGAACATATGCATTGGTATTAAGGGATGTTTGAAATTGTTATCAACACTAGGTTCATGGGACCCGTCAATTTGACGGATTTCGGATTTCACGAGCAACCGTTGCAAAAACCATTACTATTATTATTAGCAATGTTTGTTGACTTTTATTAATAGAATGATACAAATACACCCTAATCTGTTTCTCTCTAAACCGGTGTTTCCCAACGTGGGGCCCACGCCTCACAGGGGGACAATTCGAAAATGGACTCTGTATATGTTTTGAAATTTTACTTACTGTGTTTTGTTAACAATTTCATACTGATTTCTTCCTATAACCTATCATTTATGTTTCTTAAGTGAACCAATCAATTTTTTAATGTTAAAAATTATGTATGTTACCTTGGGGGGGGGGGGCATAAAAACTTTAGAAAGGTTAAGGTAGGGCATGGCACAAAAAAGGTTGGGAAACACTGCTCTAAACTCTGCAATTTAAAATTCTATATGATGTATACCGGTTTCTTAATTATATGTATATACAAATAAGATATACTAGAAACTTCCGTAAATCTAGTGTTAAATTGCTTACAAGCCGTATTCTTTCTCATTTAAAATGCTTGCGAGGATCTTCGTTTCATTACCAGCTGTTGCCCGCGTTTCTTTTTCATAGTGCTTGCTTTAAAATCGGCGAATTTTCAAACAAACTTTCATCCGTTACTTTACCCCCTTAGGGGTTGATTTTCCAAAAATGTTTAAGCACACATTTCTTTATTTCTAACTAAAACGCTAAATACCTAAACTAAAATTAATTATACTGTAATAAACTATATAGCGTAGTACGACCAAACTGTCTAGAAGCCAAACTCCAAACGCGTGCCCCTTTGTCTCTCGAAACGACACGAGGTGCGCAGAAAACAGCTGAAGAACGCCGCGTCGGCTGTTTCATGTCGACTCGCCAGTTTCGCTTTTGGAATCGACTACAACAACTTTATTCCATTTTTTTTTTTTTTGTTTAGTTTATAACGTTTCCTATAAGATGGAAAAGGAAGTTTATGGAGGACCAACTAGCTGGTAGCCGGAAGGCGGCCGCTGCGTGCCGCGACTCGTGAGAAAGATGGATAGACGATAGTCGGAGCGGCTACGTCGATACGCGTGCGCCATTAGCCGCGTTGCTTTTTGGATTTATTGCCGCCCCGTAAATCCCCGATTTCTAATTGCACGCTTGCAATCCTAACCCCTCTCTTCCATCCCCCTCTCTCTGGGTCCACCTTTCTTTTTCGATAGGCCAGCTCACCGGTTCCCATCGCTATCTCGCGCGGAGACCGCGGGCTCGATCGATTTCTATTAAAATGAAAACGTCGAGAGCGAACAAGCGGACCGTGCGAGCGTGTGAGAAAGAGAAAGACGCCGTGAAAAGGGGCTGCAGGGCGTAGCGGAACGTGCAATTCACCGACACCCGACTGAATTATTGGAGTCGATCGAGCCAGATCCGTGCTGATCGCTCGCCAACGCAGAAGGATCCGGCCGCGGCGGTGAGGATTCCTCGGTTTCCTATTGCCGTTGAACGACCAACGTTCGACTGACCCTGAGGAGTCACTGAAAAGACGTAGGGTAAGGTTGCTCAGGTCGTACCACTTGAATTTTGAACGAACTACAGCGACAACAGAGCATACAACCATAAGAAAATATACATTTGAGTTAATCAGATGTTCTATCATATTTCGTTATAATAAATAACCACAATATTAACGCAAGTTTTGAATAACAAGTTTAATTTCTATTTATTTGATAAATCCTAAGTTTTATACGAATTTTTCATAGTGGTCTTCCATATGATACCACTATAGTGATACTACGGATCACTATAGTGGCCCTCCATAAAATGTCGCGTAATATACCATACGTCGAGCATATGTAGTTATGCGGTTCTCGAATTATAATTAGAAGTGTGCATGTTAAGATGTTATAAATACCCTGTTTTGAGAAAAATTTTTGTTTCTCGAAAACACCGTCAAAGCAGCTCAGGTTGTAGTGAGCGGTGCAGTTTTGTCGCGGCCCGTTCAACGGAAGTATTGCGACGGAGAACACACCCGAAGCGAAAGGGTTAAATTTAACCCTTTGCACTTGAGAGGTGACCGTTAGTCGTTTAACGATGCCTACTTCAAAAATTTTCAAATTCGAAATATTTACTATGATTCACGTATATTAAACTTCATTTAGTTTAGTTAAGTCGTATATTAAAATTTGCATATATGACTATTTAACCTCTGAGTCTGACTAATAAACAAACTAACTAAAATCTGAAAATTTGCGAAACCATCATTTGGTGACCAACAGTCGCCTCTCGAGCGCAAAGGGTTAAGCATTGCGATGATTAACCCTTTGCACTTGAGAGATGGTTGTGAGTCGTCTAACGATGCTTACTTCAAAAATTTTCAAATTCGAAATATTTATTATGATTCACGCATATTAAACTTCATTTAGTTTAGTTAAGTCGTATATTAAAATTTACATATATGACTATTTAACGTCCGGGTCTGATTAATAAACAAATTAACTAAAATCTGAAAATTTGCGAAACCATCATTTGGTGACCGTTAGTCGTCTAACGATGCTTACTTCAAAAATTTTCAAATTCGAAATTTTTAATAAGATTCGCCTTTATTAAACTTCATTTAGTTTAGTTAAGTCATATATTAAAATTTACATATATGACTATTTAACGTCCGGGTCTGAAGTAAAGTCTGAAAATTTCCGAAACTATCATATGCTAGGATTACGATGTCCCACGAGAGGGGACAGCCGAGGCAAAGGGTTAAGACTTTCCTTTAAGGGTTTCCAGGACACCGTCACAGTTTGATGGGGGAGGATGGTAACGATTGAAACATTTGATTTTTTTTCCTACCGGTTGGGCCTGGGTTTCATCGAGTTAAATGGTATGGCAAGGAAGTTGATGCGTCGGTCGGGCCAGCGAGTCGCTAATCGCTTAATTAGTCGCGGCTCCGACTGGCCGAGGTCTTCGCGACTTCTCGTTCCTGCTGAAAGTCCATAAGCTACTCGGGATTCCTCGGTTTAACGGTAATTTGAATAACCGAGCCGGGAAATCGATGCGCGCCTCCTCTCGCAAGGGGAAAAATGCATGGGAGCTGGCGGATAGAATGTGAGCGAGGCTTAATAAGTCGGTTCTTTTTCCAATATCCTCTTTTCGTCTTTTTTTGGCCTTTCTTTCGAAGGGATTCGCCTGGCGTCAGCGAATTCCTCGACGGGAGGCGAACGTGCAAGCAGGTTAAGTTACAGTTAGAAACGTGCTTGCGGTACCACGCTAAGGTGCTTAATTTTGTGAATTTCACAGGTGGTTCTACCTCAAGGGGAACGAAATTAACCTAAAATCGATGACAATCACATACCTTCTATACCGTGTATTCGAATCCCAATCGGTTTTAATCATTTTCTATTATTAATTACAGTTTATATGTTATACAAACCACCGTAACTATAGTTGGAGAGCGGCGTTGAAATACCACCGTATACATTTTATATTTCCGTATTTCTCGAAGAATTCGCTTGACACTAGAACTACCGACGATTACAGTGCACTTATTTGCATGGAACAAATCAAATTGAAAATTGCGTGAAAAAGTATCGAATTCACAGAAAACAAATCTTTATTTATAGAGCTTCTGCAGAAAATCATAGTAAATTTTGGAAGCATGGAAAAGTGAATTTGTAAGATTGTTATGAATAATCATCAATCTGTCATTTTGATTACTCTGGTAGTTCTAGTGTTAAACTCAACCTGCAGCCCTCGAAGCTTTTATGTGCGGTATACAACGCTATAATCGCTTAATTAGCCATCAATGCGGCAACAACACGCCCCCCTCTCTCTCTTTACGAATAACGGACGAATTCTCCATTTTCGAAAATTCATAATCAAGAACCGACACTTTTGCGTGAAGTTGTAATTTGTTCTCGATGGATCATCCTGTTTGACATAAATTTCGGGGGTTACTTGATCGAGGTTAGGGATCGGGTAAAAGGAAGGTGTGCTCGGTTCGGACACACCTTCGATCGTAGGCTAAAAACATGTATAGCAAATAAAAGATTTCTCTTTTTAGATTGGTTCTGTTATTACGGTCCTTTTTTTTTTTATCAAGTAATAGCCACTTTCGCGTGATAGCCTGGAGCTTCGGGCGTTAGCCGTTTGAACGCCAGGTTTAGAAGTCTAATCGTAAATTAAAGGCCTGGCAAACAAAGAATTTCTCTTCGGACTGTTGATTCGCAGAAAAAAAGAAGATTCGACGCTCTATCTACAGTCTGTATATTAGAATGGAATATTAGAAGGAAAAGAAAGCTGGGCCCATCCAAACTGCTTCAATATACTCTATAACTCTTTGGAACGCGGTGGAATTAAAAATGTCCCACCTTGTTGATGCACGGTAGTAATGCATGGTGGGACATTTTTAGACCCACATCTAAATATTGCAATACCTGCACACGTATAGATTTATAATGTAATTAATACAAATGTAATTAATAATAATAATGTAATTAATTTAATCTTGCTTACGTGAAGTAGTTGGTAATACCATAAAAAGATGTTACAAATATGTTGGCTTGCGTTGGCAAATTTCAACATTTTGGCACAGGTTAGCACAGGTTTTTTTTAAGTTGAAACGCAATAAAATTTCTGTGCAACATGGGACTATTTATTCTCCGAAATGCTGTGCCTCAAAAAGTTAAGGAAAATTAGTTAAAGGTATTCCTATTGAAACTGAATAGAAGCACTATCTGTGAGTAAAAGAAACATAAATCCCACCCCTTTAAAGTAATCGTTATAATATAAAAAAAAAAATGCCTCAAAGAATTAAGGAAAATTATTTAAAGGTATTCCTATTGAAACTGAATAGAAGCACTATCTGTGAGTAAAAGAAACATAAATCCCACCTCCTTTAAAATAATCGTTATAATATAAAAAAAAAAGCCTCAAAGAGTTAAGGAAAATTATTTAAAGGTATTCCTATTGAAACTGAATAGAAGCACTATCTGTGAGTAAAAGAAATATAAATCCAACCCCCTTTAAAGTAATCATTATAATATAAAAAGAAAAATGCCTGAAAGAGTTAAGGAAAATTATTTAAAGGTATTCCTATTGAAACTGAATAGAAGCACTATCTGTGAGTAAAAGAAACATAAATCCCACCCCGTTTAAAATAATCGTTATAATATCAAAAAAAAAAGCCTCAAAGAGTTAAGGAAAATTATTTAAAGGTATTCCTATTGAAACTGAATAGAAGCACTATCTGTGAGTAAAAGAAATATAAATCCCACCCCCTTTAAAATAATCGTTATAATATAAAAAAAAAAGCCTCAAAGGGTTAAGGAAAATTATTTAAAGGTATTCCTATTGAAACTGAATAGAAGCACTATCTGTGAGTAAAAGAAACATAAATCCAACCTCCTTTAAAATAATCATTATAATATAAAAAGAAAAATGCCTCAAAGAGTTAAGGAAATTATTTAAAGGTATTCCTATTGAAACTGAATAGAAGCACTATCTGTGAGTAAAAGAAACATAAATCCCACCCCCTTTAAAGTAATCGTTATAATATAATATAAAAAAAGCCTCAAAGAGTTAAGGAAAATTATTTAAAGGTATTCCTATTGAAACTGAATAGAAGCACTATCTGTGAGTAAAAGAAACATAAATCCCACCCCGTTTAAAATAATCGTTATAATATCAAAAAAAAAAAAAATAAAAAATAATTGCTGATACACCTCATGTACGCTAATGGAACTCGATCCGGTTAACAACAATAAATAAAGTTAAATTAAACTAAATCTGCGATCTCATAATCGTATGTTAATGACTTGTTGGCAAACAAGTCTGTCGATTCGAGCTAATCCACCGTGCACTTATACAACCCATCCCTCGTGTTTCACATCGTGTCCAATTTTTCCCTCTAATACGGCCACGTTCGAGCGACCTCGCGAAGATTGCCCGCGCGGATCCGTTCCTGGAATATGAGCAGGGGGGAACGCATTAAAAGCGTTGATTAATACCCAGGGGAACATCTTATTTGCGGAAAGTCCTCGCACAAAGGCCAGCGCGTGTTCACTACTTAGGCTGGGATGTTCGCGGTAATGCGAAAAAAATGGCCGACCTCTATTAACCTCCAATCTCTCACCTTTCGACAGACTATCGACTTCTGCGTACCGCTCGTCGATCATACGCGACGTGCAAAGCACGAGCAGCGGCCACGTTTCTCTCTCTTTGCTCTTTCCGTGTTTCGCGATTTAAACACGAGGATCGAATGTAAGCGATCACATAGAATGTGGAATAAGATTTTTATGCCGCTCGGATTTCGATTAAAATTGAAACTCTTTCAATGGAGAATCTTTCGTAGCGAAAACGAGAAAAAAATCGTCTTAGATTCGTGGAAAAATATCTGTGTTGGTTGAAAACGATTTTCTAACAAATTTACCCCTTTGCACTCATCGAATTATTGTTCAATTTTTGTTGCCAATAATTCCCTAGTATTTTAAGCGCTTTATTTGAAATTTACTTCAAAGAACAATTCCTTAATAAGTGTACTTATTTTTTTTATTAATAGTATTAAACATAGCTCTCAAGCTTTATTGTAAATTATATTCGTTTAATTTCGTTGACTCTGTGGTCTTAAACTTTTGTCCGCTGTACCATATTTAAAATGGCACTTTAAAAATGTCGAGTGTGTCTCAACATAGGAGTTACCGTGATAAAAACTAACGTTCAGTCACGCTCGGCAAACGAGTGCAAAGGGTTAAGCATTTTTATGCGAAACATTAGATGTTTTGTTTTCGTAAGAATCACAAAAATCACGCTTCATGCGTGAACAACTGTCTTTTTATTGAAAAATCAGCCGTGTTATAAATTAACATTGTTCGCTTCGTTTCACGATGAATTTCATTCTCGAGCACCGATTTCAAGCATAAATCAACTTTAATTTGTATTAAACACACGTACGGTGAACGCGGTCTTCGGCAGTGAAAGGGTTAAAGTCCCACGGTCCCCGAGGAACATCGCGGGCTGTGCTCTGCACGCTAACAATGTACACTTCGTAAGAAGCAGAAAATCGTAAATAATAGTAACTTCGTAGATATACACCGCGCACGCAAATCCTCCTCCGGTTCAACGTCCCAAAACAACCTCCATAAATCTCCCCTACCCCTACTGCCAACCAAATCGAACCGCTGGAGAACACACACACACACACACACACACACACACACACACACACACACACACACACACACACACACACACACACACACACACACCATACAAGTGTCCTAATTCTTATCAGCACGACTGCCCAGCGAAACAGCAATTTTCTATCGAAACTTTCCATCAGTTTCCGACACCGACCAGCGCTACACACACGCTTCAACGCGCTTGACCCCTCGCGCGCATGAAAATTAAATTAAAAACTGAAAAATAACACTACGCGTCTGACTATGAAAATAAAACTCAAGAGTAGGACAACACGTCTGACCCCTTCGACGTTACATTTATTTTATTTATTTCTGTCCTTTTTTTTTTCTTTTTATAATATCAACCATCTCTTCGTTACCACCTCTGGCTAAACTTTGCCGCCTTTATTTAAATTTTCCTCCGTTGACAGCATTTTAGAAAATGCTTGATGCATGGCATTCTGTGAGCCAGCTCGCCTCACGAATGCATTGAACGATTCTGCGCTAACACGCGCATCGTGACGCTGAAACGACGCAACCAACACGCCCCGGATTTATCCGTCCATCTTTCCCGAGGATCGAGGGATCTAGAGGTCCAATTAGCAGGCGGCCTGATGGATCTCCTCAGTTGGAAACGCGCTACCGAGCGGATCGTTTGGCGGGAAACGGGTTCAGTTTGAATTCGGCGAAAAGCGGGAAAACAACGACGGAAGGGAGGGGGAATACGGTAGAACGTCGATCATGAGAATTAATCGAAAATGAAAGGGTGAAAAATTTGTTGTTACGTCGTGGAACAAGTGGGAATTAAACGATTTTCAGATATGGATGCGTTTTACGTGCACGCGAAAGAATACAGTTTGAGGGCAATGGATCGAAGAAGATAAATTAATTAATTAACCCTTTGCACTCAAGAGGTGACTATTGATCGTCTGATGATACTAACTTGAAAGAATCTTTAAATGCAAAATATTTACTAAGATTCGCCTATGTTAAACGTTGTTTAGTTTAATTAAGCAATATACTATAATTTACATGCATAACAATTTAACCTCTGAGCCTGACTAATAAACACACCGACTGAAGTCTGAAAATTTGCGAAACCATTATTTAGTGACTAACGGTCACCTCTCGGGCGCAAAGGGTTAATAAGAAGTAACAGTATAAATAAAATTTGTATTCTATGCTAATCAATAAATAGTGTTCTACCATAATGGCAATAAAAATGAATAAATAAACAATATTTGTGAACTATAAACATATGTTTTACATATTGTTTTTTCTAAAAATCGATGGCAATCAAAATCAATCTCATAACCTTATAATAATTTCATTATTTAACCTATCTTCCATTATTGTATTCTTTCTTTCTGTTACCGATGGGTTTAATCCCGTAAATAAATAAATAAATAAATAATAATCATTGGTTGAAATTAGCTATCGAGATATGCACGAAAATTTTTCGAATACTACCCGTCATATTTTTTAGACCTAGAGTTTGGATCCCTGTTAGATTTCAGTTTGGATGAGTTTTTGACTTAGACTGATCTTATCCTTCTAGCACTTCGGATAAACGGGGAGTTCCGTCGTAAAGAGCGTGGAGGGTGGAGGAGCTAGGAAACTCGACGATATCATTAACCTTCGCGGTAGGAACGGGTTGATGAAAACTCGCGGAGAGCAAAGAGAAGCGAGGGCAATTTGCGAGAAAGAGCAGATCGCGGCGCGAGATGAAATTGTGGGCGGCCGCCGTTTGAAACATTAGACTTAGAAAGAAGCAATTTGTCGACGACCTGAATAGCTCAATTGGACGGGTCAATCGCCCAGCAAATGAGGAATCCGGATTCTAAATTTCTTCTTGGTAGATAGCAAGACACGTTTCACCAACTACTGTTTTAAAACGTATTCCCACCGTTATCTTTTCTTTTACCTCGTCTTATTTATAATTTAGATTTATAAATTATATTAGTTATGTTTCTATATGTCTTACGTTATATTTATGTATTTCCCCTGGTCATTAACGGGGATTTACCTCTTTTGAAATAAATAAATAAATATTACATAAAGTGTTGAAAGTAATATACGTCCTAACGAATAAACAAAAATCAATCTCCTCGAAGAAATATTTATGCAAGGTCGAACTATCGGCTGAAGAGGTTCCAGGAACAGTGTTTTACCCTTACCATGCTATGTGTAAGAATTAGAGGACCTTAATGAACTGTGTTCTTTAATCTTTTTTAATTATTCGAGTCTTGTCTCTCGCTGCGTAGAGATCGGGTTCAAAAAGGATACACCTTCCTTTAGAAATATAGTTTAGTGAATTTTTAAATAGAAGAGTTATCTTTATTTCTTTCTTTTTAATCCATAATCCTCAATATAAATAAATAAATAAATAAATAAATAAATAAATAAAAAACAAATTATTACGTCTAAGTTCTACTTATTTGCATAAATATTCATGGTCCAACGATCACGTATTTTAATAGACTTCTGGCTAACGTAACAACCATTCTTAACACATTGCGTTCGAGAGAAGACCCTTAGCCACCAATGATAGTTTCGCAAATTTTCAGATTTTAGTTAGTTTGTTTAGTAGTAAAACTCAGAGATTGAATAGTCATATATGTAAATTTTAGTATATCATTTGACTAAACTAAATAAAGTTTAATAAAGGCGAATCTTATTAAATACTACGAATTTGAAAATTTTTGAAGTAAGTATCGTTAGACGACTCACAATCGCCTCTCGAGTGCAAAG
>JAOPTO010001130.1:18090-72479 GCA_033822845.1 Tetrapedia diversipes
TAACACGTTCGTCGCCACGTCACCCATATTTGGGTGACGCTCTTCTTCTTAAAGTTAAATAGGATTTTAAATTGGAATTTTAAAAGGAATTCAATGGAATAAGTATTGAAGTATAATATATATAAATATAAAATACATAAAATGAAAATAAAAAGTTAACATTTTTGCTGTTTTTATATTTTTTTATCTCAGTTTTCTATGCAATCGGATTTGGGCCCAACGAGAAATTCAGCCGAATCACGCTGGGCGACGAACGTCTTAAAAGGGTTAAAAACTCTTTGATTCACAAATATTTACAAATAATTAAACTTCATTTTAGTTAAGAAGGCGAAGTAAATGTTTCGTAAAGTCCTCGTAGGCGGTTAAGAAACTTAAACGGATGGAATAATTATTTACATTGCTTATTACACGATTTATGCCATTTACTTTGCGCAGAAAATGAGAGGGAGGGTGATGAATCTGCTGACGAAGAAGAATAACGAAAAACAAGAATTAAACACACTTTTTATTTTTAGTTAAGAAGGCGAAGTAAATGTTTCGTAAAGTCCTCGTAGGCGGTTAAGAAACTTAAACGGATGGAATAATTATTTACATTGCTTATTACACGATTTATGCCATTTACTTTGCGCAGAAAAAGAGAGGGAGGGTAATGATTCTGCTGACGAAGAAGAATAACGAAAAACAAGAATTAAATACACTTTTTTCAGTTGAGAATACTTGAAAAGCCGCGTTTCTCGCTTCAAAGTCAGTTGAAAATCGTTATTGCCGCGTCGTGCAATCGCGATATCTACATCGGTGTACAGGTGTGCGAAGCGAAACGGAGCGGAGTTTACGAGCGCGATACCTGTTCGAAACAATCGAGCCGATGCTCGTTCGCGTACACTCGCTTATCGGCGCAATTAACACCGTAAATAAGTCATTCGCCGGGCGATCGAGAGCCAGTAGATCCGATCGTTCGATAGTTATTCATCCGTTGGAGATGGCTCGACGTTATCGATGTCGATCGTTCGGCCCGGAGGATCGCGTTCCTTCTGTTTTTGCACTTTGTGCGCCGTTGAAACGCTGAAGGCAACACGATTGGACCGCGTGGCATGTTAAGCGAGGCTTGATTTAAAATGTTTCTTTGGCATGCATCGACGACCACTTCTTGCGTACGGCAAGAAATAATTAAGTTGGGACGTCTCTGGCTCGCTCGAAGCGTTGCTTTGGGGTGGGGGGAAGCGACCTTGGAGCGCGCTTGATTTCAGACGAGCAGTAGTAACGTTCAACCAGTTGACAAGTTTACCAGGAACATTTTCCCGTACACCGACGATTTCGAGTCTCGTTTGGACAAGTTCTGTTTTAACTTGTAAATAGTGATTTGCCCGAGCATTATTTGTACTACAGCTTGTTATAATTTGATTACTTTCTATGCAGTTTCTGTTTACATTTTGGACGCAGGTAATATGTGTTGTGTACACATTTATATTTATTTTTATAGTCAGTTTTATTTTACATTATTAGGTTCCCAAAGTGTTTAAATTTGTATTGAATATTACAAAATATATCATAGTAAAAATACTTATTGAGTAAATGTATTGCAATTAATTAATTGTATTAATGAATGTAGTCAAATAAAAAGTAAAAAAAAGGTGTCAATTTTTTTACTCCTTTTCTAAAAAAAAATCCGACTGGTTAATGCGACAATTCGACTGTGTCTCTCCATGCAAATTCGTGTTTCTATGAATTTATTATTACGGAAACAGAAATTGAATAAAAATTTGTTTCACATTTCACTGTTGACTATTTATGAGAAAAAGAATTTTATCTTTTACTTAGTAGGGTAAAACTCTTATATACCGCTCGGTGTATCATTTTTAATTGGTGTTCCGATGAAAGTAATGTAAATAAAATTTTATCCGCATGGAAAATGAATTCACAAGAGATCGAATGTCTCACGCGGCGAATCGAATGGCCGAGATAATTGGTTATTAATGAAAGTACAGAAAGCGTTGTTTGTGTATCGTGATTGCGTGCTTCTTGGAACGCTGTTGATCATAAAAGACAGACGTTCCAACAGCTGATCGCGAGTGTTTACAGCTACGGTCGCTGACCTTAACTAGAAGACCGGTTACTCGTTTCAAGCCCGGACTTCGGGAATATTTTGAAGTAATCGATTTTGCGGATTAGTTGGGTCCGGACGTCGAACAGCCAGTATGTAGAAATTGCCTGTCGCCATCGGTGTGTCGTTAAAAAAGAACCGTGAGAAACGTCTTGCGTGCGAAAATGACTGACAGCCATAGAGCCACGAAGAAAAAGGATTCCCGTTGGAATGCTCTTGCAGCGAGAGTGGGATAATAACCAAAACAAGCACACGGTAAGAGCTTTCAATTAATCATAAAATATCGTAGTAGTTTACGTGTATACAGGGTGAGCTAAAAGTAATGTAACAGCGGAGAGATATGAATATAACGTAGAATGTTTGCTTTAATTTATCGTTTCCTATAATAAATTACATTCTTGAGCGATTGCCTGCTGAAATATTTATTTATTTACTTATTTAATAAATGAACACTAGGACCTTTTTTAAATGTACAACAAGGTTATAAATAACATATTGTGTTTCATTTACAGTTTCTATTGTTTTTAGTCGATAAAATTTTGTCAATTACGTTTGGCTCACCCTGTACACCAAGCCCTTTTTTAAAATGTACAAGATTATAAAAAACAAAATAGTCAGAGTCGTACGTTGTCTCGCAAAGAATAAATAATATTATAGTATATCATGCTTCAATTTACACTTCCTATTCTCTTTGGTCGATAAAATTTTGTCAATTACGTTTGGCACACCCTGTACACCAAGCCCTTTTTTAAAATATACTACAAGATTATAAAAAACAAAATAGTCAGAGTCGTACGTTGTCTCGCAAAGAATGAAATAATATTATAGTATATCATGCTTCATTTACACTTCCTATTCTCTTTGGTCGATAAAATTTTGTCAATTACGTTTGGCACACCCTGTACACCAAGCCCTTTTTTAAAATGTACAAGATTATAAAAAACAAAATAGTCAGAGTCGTACGTTGTCTCGCAAAGAATAAAATAATATTATAGTATATCATGCTTCAATTTACACTTCCTATTCTCTTTGGTCGATAAAATTTTGTCAATTACGTTTGGCACACCCTGTACATCAAGCCCTTTTTTAAAATGTACAAGATTATAAAAAACAAAATAGTTAGAGCCGTACGTTGTTTTGCAAAGAATAATATAATATCATATTATATTATGTTTCATTTACATGTTGCATTCTCTTTGGTCGATAAAATTTTGTCAATCACGTTTGGCTCACCCTGTACACCAGACCCTTTTTTAAAATGTACAACAAGGTTATAAAAAACAAAATAGTCAGAGTCGTACGTTGTCTCGCAAAGAATGAAATAATATTATAGTATATCATGCTTCAATTTACACTTTCTATTGTCTTTGGTCGATAAAATTTTGTCAATCACGTTTGGCTCACCCTGTACACCATTGATGCATGTCGTTCACGGTCTCATTAGGCCTGACGATTTCATCTTTCACCCGGACCGATTAGAGAGGAGCGACCGTCCGACAATAAGTCCCGTAACGAGCCAGCAAAACGATCGCCGTGATCGCCGATGATCGTCTGATTAATGGAATCCTCGATCGCGCGATAATTCTGCCCGTCTGATTAATTCGCCGATTATTCCCCGATCGGTTCGTTACAAAACACCGGGCTTGATCCGATTGAGTCGCGGGCGCTGATCGATCGGATAATCATTTCTCGAGCGCACGGGGGGGGAGGCGAAGCCAATCGAGATCTCGACACCACGCTAGATCCTTCCCCGGGAAACGTGAATAATCGATCGAAAGCACGCGTGAAGCACGGTTGCTGCGCGATCGATTAAAGCGTTGATCAATTTTCTAATCGCCGACGCGATTGATTGAACGACCGATCATTAGTTTAATCTCGGGATCATAAGGGACGAAACGAATGTTTTGGAAACCTGATGTACGCCGTCTAGATAGAGGACGTTTTGTCAGAAGGGTTCTGTAGTTGTATACATTTCAGAAACTATTGTTGCATAGTGTTGGGATTTAAATTCAGAAAATATTACGAAGAAAAAATCAATCGAACAAGCAGCTTTCGCTTAACGCACTTTCTGAAGGGTTTCTTAAAGAAGTTAAACCACATCTGGCAATTTTGAAAGCAAGAAAACGTTAAGATACAGAGCAAAAAGGACCCGGACGGGGTCGTAGGAATTTCAACCAGTGCGTTTGCTTAGTCTGATGTTTCCTGAGAGGGGGCAGTCCAGTAACTCGCTCGACTCATGATGTCCTCGCAGGGAGAACATCCGATCGCAGAAGCTTAAAAAGTTGAATTTTTAAAAATCTGCGAAATAGCGAATTGTGCGAAATTCGAGGGATGTGTAAAAAATGTGCACTAAAAATTGTGTTTTAATGTATTGATCGGAACAACGTTGTAGTCTGATGGCTAAAGTCTGATATTTCCTCAGAGGGGACATCCGATCGCAAAGGCTTAAAAAGTTGAATTTTTAAAAATGTGCGAAATTCGAGGGATGTGTAAAAAATGTGCACCAAAAATTGTGTTTTAAAGTATTGATCGGAACAACGTTGTAGTCTGATGGCTAAAGTCTGATATTCCTCAGAGGGGACATCCGATCGCAAAGGGTTAAAAAGTTGAATTTTTAAAAATGTGCGAAATAGCGAATTATGCGAAATTCGAGGGATGTGTAAAAATTGTGTTTTAAAGTATTGATCGGAACAATATTGTAGTCTGATGGTTAAAGTCTGAGATTTCCTCAGAGGGGACATCCGATCGCAAAGGCCTAAAAAGTTGAATTTTTAAAAATCTGCGAAATAGGGAATTATGCGAAATTCGAGGGATGTGTAAAAGTTGTACACCAAAAATTGTGTTTTAAAGTATTGATCGGAACAACGTTGTAGTCTGATGGCTAAAGTCTGATATTCCTCAGAGGGGACATTCGATCGCAAAGGCTTAAAAAGTTGAATTTTTAAAAATTCTGCGAAATAGCGAATTATGCGAAATTCGAGGGATGTGTAAAAATTGTGTTTTAAAGTATTGATCGGAACAATATTGTAGTCTGATGGTTAAAGTCTGAGATTTCCTCAGAGGGGACATCCGATCGCAAAGGCTTAAAAAGTTGAATTTTTAAAAATGTGCGAAATTCGAGGGATGTGTAAAAAATGTGCACCAAAAATTGTGTTTTAAAGTATTGATCGGAACAACGTTGTAGTCTGATGGCTAAAGTCTGATATTCCTCAGAGGGGACATCCGATCGCAAAGGCTTAAAAAGTTGAATTTTTAAAAATGTGCGAAATTCGAGGGATGTGTAAAAAATGTGCACCAAAAATTGTGTTTTAAAGTATTGATCGGAACAACGTTGTAGTCTGATGGCTAAAGTCTGATATTCCTCAGAGGGGACATCCGATCGCAAAGGGTTAAAAAGTTGAATTTTTAAAAATCTGCGAAATAGCGAATTATGCGAAAGTCGAGGGATGTGTAAAAATTGTGTTTTAAAGTATTGATCGGAACCAGATTGTAGTCTGATGGCTAAAGTCTGATATTCCCTCAGAAGGGACATCCGATCGCAAAGGGTTAAAAAGTTGAATTTTTAAAAATCTGAAAAAGCCGAGAGGCGTCTGTATTTCGTGACCGGAAAACTCCGACACAAACCCTTCGGTGCATACTTTCACTTTCTCTCCCGCTTATTCAACTACGATATTTCTCTAGTTGTACCTCTCTCTAATCCATCCCTATCCCGTTTCTTTTCTACCCTTCTTAAAGACCTGCTCTCTGGCGCCCGAGAACAGTTCCGCAAAATTTTATCGAGCAACGCGCCGTTACGTTGCCCGCGACACGACAAACTCACCAAGCGTCAAAACCAGACGCGAATCTGGAACGCGAAACGATCTCAAACGAGGATCGAGCGGTCGCTCTCGCGCTCCTGGTTCCCATAAGAGCGGCCTCTCGCATCCGCGACGGGCAATTAGCGGCGTGGAGAATTCGCGCGATGAATAATAGCGCGCGAAAACGGGCGAGGCGAGCGTCGACCGATCGATCGGCGAGGAATTATCGATTGGCCTCGGCGAAACCTTAGCCGGTCGGTCAGCTGCTTGGGATCTGGGTCGTACCCTGAATTCGGGCTCGAGTGTGTGCTCCGTTCGACGCGTAATTGCTCGCGTATACGAAGCGTGCGCGCCACTTGAAGCGGTGCCCGCCCGAATCCGTGTGATTATCGAGTATCAAAAATTATAATGCTCCGTTTTAACCGCCAGCCTATTACGTCCCATAACCAGCCTCCCTTCATCTGGTTCTTCTCGGTTCTACTCGGCTGGCAACTGCGACGGGACAGTGTAACGTTTCAAGCAGATGACGAATGTTTTTCATTTACAAAGCTTGTGAATTTTAGTTTTACATTTGTTTTTGTTAACACCGTCTTTGTGATCGCAAATAATTTTGTAACCGTGTTATTTTCTTATCCATCGATAATTTGTTATGTTGTCATAATTGTAATATTTTTAGTATTTATAATAATAATAATATTCATGTTGTTTTTTTTTACGAATGCGGTATTATGTAAATTTTTTATAGGCGAATGGACCAGAAATTTCTGCTAAATTTTTTACTCGTCTCGTATGATTGCAGTTCTTAATAAGTGGCGTACAGTAACGGACAAAAGTTTAAGACTACAGAGTCAACGAAGATAGATTAATTAGTTCGTGAGAAATAGTACGATAAATGAAATTTGTATTTTATGCTAATGAATAAATAGTGTTATATCGTAATAACAGTAAAAATGAATATATAGACAAGATTTGTAAACCATTAAACTACGTTTTACATTGTTTTGTCGCCTTAAAATCTTGTCCGCTATTGTACATTACGTTACAAGTGGATTCACCTAATCCTGAAATTCTGATTGCAATGAAAACTTACTATACTTATCTACTAATTAAATTTGTTCATTATTTCATCAACGCGCCGCTAAGTAAATGGTTAACCTAACGTATGAACGTTCGTTCAATTTTTCCATTCTCTCCCACAATCGAACGATTGCAAACGATGTTTGCATACAATTTCGAATGCGAAACGCGACGCTATAAATCAAACGCGGTAACGAGTCGCGACTAATAACGAACAGGCCTTTAATAAAAGGTCTTTAATTATCGGTGTGTCCACCAGCGAGCACAATGGACAAAGTACCGTAAACCGTGCATAAGTAATTAGTATAATGCCCGCTCGTCGCGCAAACGCGGCGATTATCGTAACTCGTCTCGTAGCGGGGACGTAAATTTTCGTCGATCGTCGCCCCCGAGGGATAAATAATCCCGACCAGCAGATTTTTCATAAGGCGTCGCGGACTATGTGGTTCACCCACGCGAAGATGCCAGACCGAGAGATACCGGGGACGTCTTTCGACTCATCCTCGTTACTGTTGCGAGACGAAACGTTCCGTCGAAGAATCGCGGTTCGATCACGTGGGACGTATACAACGGATTAATCAGTATTAATAACAATGTTTCTTATAACTTCGATGAGAATTTCAATGTCTGAACGTAATGTCTGCTTAATCATAGAAATTGCAGGTTAAAAAGATGGAGGGTTAAAATTGATGGAAGTTGAAATGGTGGAAGGTTAAAATTTATGGAAGAGAAGTTGAAAAGTTGGAAGGTTAAAATTGATGGAAGGAAATTAAAAAAATGGGAAATTAAAATTGATGGAAGTTGAAAAGATGGACGGTTAAAATTTAAGGAAGAGAAGTTGAAAAGTTGGAAGGTTAAAATTGATGGAAAGAGATTAAAAAAATGGAAAGTTAAAATTGATGGAAGTTGAAATGGTGGAGGGTTAAAATTTAAGGAAGAGAAGTTGAAAAGGTGGAAAATTAATATTGATGGAAGAAGATTACAAAAATGGAAAGTTAAAATTGATGGAAATAGAAAAGATGGAAAGTTAAAATTTAAGGAAGAGAAGTTGAAAAGTTGGGAGGTTAAAATTGATGGAAGGAAGTTGAAAAGATGGAAGGTTAAAATTGATGGTAAAAAATTTTAAAAATTGAAAGTTAAAATTGATAAAAGTTGAAAAGTGATGGAAGGAAGTTAAAATGTAATAAAAATGTTCATTTTAATCTTAACGCTAGATCTATGTCAAATTAAAACGTGAATTCTCAAAGAGAGAATTATTCGCTGTCCGTTACAGTTGGGATAAACTTTACCGCAAAATTCTTTTCCCCTTCAAAATTTGAACGGCAACCTATCACGATTCCGCTTGATGCACAGTTCATTAGCTCTGAATTCCGTGCGCACAACCTAAAATCGTGGATTTCACTCTCCAGCACCTCTCGATCCGGAGCAGCGATGGCGGAAGCTGGCTGGTCGCTCAGAAAAGGGTAGGTCCAGGTGTGCGCGGGCCCGCTCCACTAGCTCGTGCACGGATCAGGCTAAATCATCTAATTCATGCTCGAGCACACGAGCGCGTAATTTAGCCGAAGGAGCTTGCACGTGAAAGCGAGCCGCTCTTTGCGCTCGCTCGCTCGCTCGACAATAAAGATGTTTGCGGAGCCGTTGACCCGGCGACTTCGATAATCTTCCCCCGTCCCCTCCCCGATCCCCGCTCTTGCACGATATTCCATCGTCCCTCGTGAAAAGTTCACGGATAATCGGCAACCGGGTAGACGCACGAAACTTATGGTCTTTCGTGAAACGAGGAAAACTGGGGTCCACTAATTATTATGTTACAAGGTACTGTAGCGGACAAAAGTTTAAGACCAAAGGGTAAGAACAGGTAATTAATTAATTAATAAGAAATAATAGTGTAAATAAAATTTGTATTCTATGCTAATCGATAAATAAAATTCCTATTCTATGCTAATCGATAAATAAAATTCGTATTCTATGCTAATCGATAAATAGTGTTCTTACCGTAATGACAATAAAAATGAATAGACAAACAATATTTGCGAGCCACAAAATTATGTTTTACAGCGTCCTGTCGTCTTAAACTTTTGTCCGCTACTGTACATTAAATGATACACGAAAGAAGATTGAAGATCACGAGATTAAAAGAATGTACAAGGACATTAATTTCTGAAATAGTTATTAAAATATCGTTTAAATTTCTTCTTTCAAATTTTGTCCCCGTTTCGTTATTTACGTTCAAATTTGTGTAATTTATGTTCGAATTTGTGTGAAATTCACTCGTCTGCGAATTGGTTTGCGGCCCTTGCAATCTTTCCGTCCGTTGCGACGGGAACCGGATATACGTGATAAACGTCAGAGAAACTGAACTAACGATCAATGTCAGAGATAGAGTGTTTGTGAAATTGCTGGTTCAATTGAAATCATTGTATCCAACAAGCCTGGACACACCTGAGAGCGACAGTAACCATCGAATCGTCCTCGTGAGAGCCAAGGCTTCTTTCTCTTCCTGCCCGACCCACCTCTTTTGAACGAGCACGCGGCTAATCGGCGACAAAGCGACTGGCCTCGCCAACTACGGGATTACAGTTAACCATTGGACGTTCCTTCCGCTCCAGGAGGATAGCCGGTGGGAAAGGAAGGATTGCACACGTGCACTTGTCCCCAAAGCGAACCCGACATTTTTCTGCGAGACGATGGAATCGAATTTTTGTGTCGTTGAACGAAATAAAAATTGAAATAACATAGCGAGACAGTAAACTTAACCTTTAACGAGATACAGGATCCTTCCCTCTTTTATCGTTTGCGTTTATACATTAAATTTGTGGATCCCTTTTTATGTGAATGGAATTTCAAGGAATACACCAGCGATACGAATACAATTTAGTAGTAGTACCAGCTTATTAATTTTTGCGTTACAGGTCAAGAAATAGACTTGGTTTACATTTATGATCTGCATTCACTCGCATTCATTTATACCGCTTGTCTTCGTTGTATTGTCTGATCGTTTGTACTTTCTTTGTGTTATTATTGTTAACTATCAGGCTCTGATAATAGGCAACAACAGAACAGTAAGATTGTTAGATTGACAAAAGTAAATTTATTGAAAAGCACAAAAACTAGACATGTATAGGTGCCCCTTGATTTCCGCACGTGATTGGTTCCTGAAAGTGTGCGCGAACGTTGAATGTTCGAAAGCAGAGGGATGTAAAAATATATGCACGAAAAATCGTGTTTTTAAGCATTGATTGGAAACAACATTGTAGTCTGATGGTTAAAGTCTGATATCACTTGAGAGGGGACAGCCTAGTATCCTGAGGGAGGACATCCGACCGCAGAGGCTTAAAAAAGGTTGAATTTTTAAAAATTTGCGAAAAGCGAATTATGCGAAAATAGGGGGATGTATCAAAAATATGCACCAAAAATTGCGTTTTAAAGTATTGATCGGAAACAACATTGTAGTCTGATATTACCTAAGAGGGGGCAGCCTAGTATCCTCAGAAGGGACATCCGACCGCAGAGGCTTAAAAAAGGTTGAATTTTTAAAAATTTGTGAAAAGCGAATTATGCGAAAATAGGGGGATGTATCAAAAATTGCGTTTTAAAGCATTGATCGGAAACAACATTGTAGTCTGATATTACCTAAGAGGGGATATCCGACCGCAAAGGCTTAAGAAAGGTTGAATTTTTAAAAATTTGTGAAAAGCGAATTATGCGAAAATAGGGGGATGTATCAAAAATATGCACCAAAAACTGCGTTTTAAAGCATTGATCGGAAACAACATTGTAGTCAGATGGTTAAAGTCTGATATCACTTGAGAGAGTGCAGCCTAGTATCCTGCTCGACTCACGATTTGTGCTACTAGGCTACCCCTTCTCAAAGGACATCAGATTTTAGCCATTAGACTACATTGTTGTTCCGATGAATGCTTTAACACTATTCCTACCGACACTTCACGTATACCTATTTCTACCGCTACATTTCTACGTAAGAGAGACTACAAATTTTTCTCAAAAAATAATCAATGAAAAAAGAAGTCTAATTGAAAAATGTATTATACGTATATTTCAGAAAAAGTCTAAAGTTTAAAGGCGTTTCAATCTATTGTATCTATGAAATTCTAATCGAAATTTCAAAAACGGTTGTGGTAGGAATAGTGTTACGTTCATCGCTACGTCACCCATATTTGGGTGACGCTCTTTTCCTTAAAGTTAGATAAGATTTAAAATTGGAATTTTAAATGGAATTCAATGGAATAAGCATATAAAACACATAAAATTGAAGTAAAAGAAAATAAAAATTCTTGCTGTTTTTATATTTTTTTACCCCAGTTTTCTATGCAATCAGATTTAGGCCCAGCGAGAAACTCATCGGAATCACGCTGGGCGACGAACGTGTTGAAACACAGTTTTTGATGCATATTTCTGAACATCTCTCTACTTTCCAGCATTCACGAATTGCGTGCGAAAGTCAAGGGGCGCCTGCAGGTCTGTTGAGCCCAGCTGTCTCGCGACACGCTGTCTTCGCGAGAAGATAACGCGCGTTGACCGCGAACGAGTATGCGGAAGCTGGGACACACCCACCGCCACGTGGGCCTGTTAAGCTCGGTTTCACACGCCCCCGCATCCTCGCCGAGCGTGTCTGTTTACGTGCTTCAGGATGCTTCTCTCCTTCGCGGCTGCGATCTACCGCATCCTTCCTCCTCCTCTCCCACACCCCCTTCTCCACCCCCTGCGCACCCTGTGTGTCGTTTCCTCGAGGCTCTCAGCTGGCCCGCAGATTGTCTAACTGTACTTCAGCGCGTGCAGAGAAAACGGAACTGAGTATAGTGGAGCCGAATAATGCGAAGGGGAACAAGAATTATTAAAACCTCCTGTTTGATCCTTTTGCATAAATCCTCTTCGTCTATTAGCCTAGGTGTCAACGCTCCTCAGTACCGCTCAGATCGAATTCCCAAAGCCCAAGAGGGACAAAATCAGTTTCAATCGGGAATAATTCACGAGATATTATTTGACGCCGCATTCGAAAGCGAACAAACATAAAGACTGATAGTATGCGTCTACAAGAAGAAGTCGTTGGTGGAGGAATGCGAGTGTGATTGGTGCCTAATGCCCACCCCCTCGATTTTCAAAGATCGCCGGATATTACTAATTTCTGTACATCACGATTCCGAGAGATTATGTTTTAAAAATAGGAAACTTGTTTCTGGTCTAACAACGTTGTGTCCATAAGATTCGTTAGGGTAATTTACGAATCCATTGAGTTTAGTTGCGAAGAATCAGGTTTAAATTAAGGCTAGTATGATTATTATTTCAAGATATACACGCGATTATATGTACATTTTATCGAAAAGAAAGCTGAACAAAATGTTCGAAAGGCAGACAGCACGCGCGGGGCGTGGTAAAAAGCGGATTTTTCAGACTTACCAGGAAGCGTGAGGCCGCACGTGAGAACGTGTTCCGGTATGTCGTGAATGGTCCTGGGCGCTACCACCTCGTCCACTCTCTTTTTCGTTCCTGAAACAGGAGACAACAGGGATCTCGTTACTCCCGCATCCTTTACGGATCCGATCTCCGGGGCTCGCGTTTGTATCTCAATCGACGAACGGAATCGTACACCAGCAGATTTCGGTAATCTGATATAACACCGTGCACGGGCTTTTGCGTAAAGTGTGTCCCCTCCTTACCCTCCACCCCTCTACACCGAACGGCGACAGTTGCACAAATATGACCGCGATCCACCCGTGAAAGGATATCGGATAACATTCCCAACCCCGATTCAAAAACCGGAGGAAGTGCGCTGCTCTCGATGCCAACTGACCTATCGCAAAACCCGTACGAACTCGAGCGACATTTGCTCAACGCTCTTGGCTCGAACGAGAGTGAGAATAATAGTTGTTCCTCGAGAATTATCTGTGATTTTCATGTTATCTGCCGTTTCTCCTTCAATCGTTAGGTAAGTCGATTGTTCGAGTGACTGTGGAACGAGAGAAGAGGATGGAATGGGAATAGGCGGAAGGGGGTGTTTTATCCGGGGCCTGCTGGTGGATTCATTCATTGGTAAAGCTACCTAGCAGGCCTGTGCCTTAGACACAGGGATAGGAAGGGACAAGTTGAAACTCATATGAAGGGAACCGTGACGGATTCGAGCACTTGTGAGACCCTATACGATGGGAGGTTTTCGAAAATTTTTCCTCTCCATACCCCATGTAAATAAGTATTTAATCACCACCTCCCTAGGTAACATCAATTATCACTCTTCGCTGATAAGTTTGGGCCACAAACAGGAGCAGCGCCAAATCACCTAATTAATACAAAAAAAAAGAAGAAAACTCGAACACTTATGAGAAAAATCGTCGGCTGATCCCTCCTTATATATATTTAAAACAATTTAACCAAAACAACTTAAACGACTTTATAACTTAGCAACTTTTAAACTGAAGTGCTCATCTTTCACGCCTTAGAAACATTCGAGCCCAAACATTCTGCGTTCACGCGACAATCGCCCAACTCAAGTACTCTTCAGACTTTCCCAAACTCGCATCCACCCGATCGCATTCCTACAGTAGTGACAATAGTCACACAATATCTGACGCTCATCGAGTACTACTGGTACTATAATCATTGAAAATCTCAAGGCTTATCGGGTACTACTATAGTGACTACTATAATATATACAGTGATTATAGTCACCTGAATTCTGAAGTGATCATCTTTCACGTCTTAGAAACATTCGAGGCCAAACATTCTGCGTTCGCACGACAATCGCCCAACTCAAGTACTCTTCCGACTCTTTCCAAACTCGCAACCGCTCGATCGCATTCCTACAGTAGTGACAATAGTCATACAATATCTGACGCTCATCGAGTACTACTGGTACTGTAATCACTCAAAGTCTCAAGGCTTATCGGGTACTACTATAGTGACTACTATAATATATACAGTGATTATAGTCACCCGAATTCTGAAGTGCTCATCTTTCACGTCTTAGAAACATTCGAACCCAAACATTCTGCGTTCGCACGACAATCGCCCAACTCAAGTACTCTTCCGACTCTTTCCAAACTCGCAACCGCTCGATCGCATTCCTACAGTAGTGACAATAGTCATACAATATCTGACGCTCATCGAGTACTACTGGTACTGTAATCACTCAAAGTCTCAAGGCTTATCGGGTACTACTATAGTGACTACTATAGTATATAGAGTGATTATAGTCACCCGAATTCTGAAGTGCTCATCTTTCACGTCTTAGAAACATTCGAACCCAAACATTCTGCGTTCACGCGACAATCGCCCAACTCAAGTACTCTTCCGACTCTTTTTCCAAACTCGCAACCGCTCGATCGCATTCCTGCCATTTATGAAATTCTAATCGAAACTTTAAAAACGGTTCTAATTCAACTCTACACGGTATCACGTCTAATTCAACTCTATTCGGTATAACGTCCAATTCAACTCTATTCGGTATAACGTCCAATTCAACTCTATTCGACCAGCGAAAACTGTCGCTAACCCTTGGCCTTTCTCCCACCACGTACCTCGGAAAAATTCCTCAAGTATGACCATATTTGGGCATTTTTCGAGGGCCTCGCGCGTCGCCAAGGGTTTTCCCCAAGCAGGTCTGAACTCTCGCTGTTCACCCCTCACTTTATCTTATGCTCTAAAATTAATTACGATACTACATTTCTATGAACTCTGTGCACCCTCGTGTCGTCCATGCGAGCGAAATCCGTGATATCGGCGTGGCAGTCAAAGGGTTAACCCCCAGGTGTCACACGCGGTCGACCACCGTCCCTGGCCGTGCATATGCAACGCCGAACGCGCACGCAACTCTTTTCGCCTCCCAACCGGGATCACGTTCCCCCGACCGACCGTGGTTGCACTTTCTATCCGTGCGACGTGGACAAATTAATTGCAGGCAATTAAGACACGGCCGGCGCGCGGTTTTATGGTTTATCGCGGCGACCGCGCAAAAATCGCGTAGGAAAGTACCGCTACGCCGTCCACGGCGAGATTCGAATCATGGAATAGGAACGCGAACGGGTACGAACGGAACACGGGCGATGATTTAAGGGTCTCCGTGTTGTTTATGGGCCGGCGAATCGCGATTGAATTTCGATGCCGATACTTTATTGTGCTTCGTGATCCCCGGCCCGATAAATTGTTTTCGGGCGATTGGGCGAGGCGGAAAGTGGGAAGGTACCGATGTTTGGGCTGGCCGTTTAATGGTCGATTCGCGGGGATCTTTATACACTGGAGCCGGCGATGAGAAACTGAACAGCGAATTAGGGGAGAGAGAGTGAACTTTTTCAAATTAACGGCACTGCTTCGTTTTAACAGTAGAACTACAAGAGCAGTCGGAATGACCAATCGGTGACAATTGATACATACCGTTAAATGTTTTAATCATCATTGTCGGCTGTTTTGTATTTGAAAGTGCGTAAAAAAATGGGGTAAAAATGTAAAAACAGCAAAAATTTTATCTTTATATATATATTAGATTTTTATTTTTATTTTATGTATTTTATGTTTGTACAGGAAAGTTGTATAAAATGAGTTTTGTAGAACGAACGATGGAATTGAGGTGTGAAAAATAAAAAGTGAAGCGGTTAAAGTATTAATAAAAGTATATTTAAAACAATTTAACAATAACAACTTAAACGACTTTACAACTTAGCAACTTCAAACGCTCTTTCTACGTTCACAATCAAAACCTGGTTGCACCACCACCACCACCACCATTCAAATGATCAACTTACCGCACACACTTTCAGGAACCAATTGCGTGCGAAAGTCGAGGGGCGCCTGTAATTGAACTTAAACGTGATTGTCGTCCTATCCACCGCAACCACCGTTGTTTCACAAACGAATCGGCGACCGCGACGCGAGGGGAATCAGGAAGTTCGCGCTCAGATGCATGCGGATGAGCCTCGCGTTCTCGGGGCTTCCTCCTCCCGGATCTCCCCGGGATCATTGACATAATGATCTGAATGGGAGGCAACGGGAGGTGGGGCGGGACAAGAGAGGGAAAGGGAAATGCTAGGGGGACGATCGAGGTCGCTGATACGCAATCGGATGCGCCGCTGCGCACGGAGCCGCGCGGATGCAGCTGCCGCGTTCGTACAAACGAGACCGAGGCGGACTTTTATCGCGTTTCGCGCTTCGTGCTCCTCGAAACACGGAGAACAACAACTATGAACTCGATAAACGGTGAACCCGAGATTGTTGACATTCTAATGGAACGCTTGATCGGCTACAACAGCGGACTATTTAAGATACAGTGGAAATACACGATACCAGTTGATAACTATTTGCCTGTTATTGGAAATCAAGTTTCAAATTGCTTAAATAAAATACACTCGTGTTTGAGACCTTATGATACTTTATTGTGTGGCACGAGGAACGGCAACTGTGTGACTGAACCTTGCGAGTTTTGTCATGAGACTAGTAAAACGCAGTGATCGAAATTCCTACAACCCCGTTCGGGTCCTTCAAACCCCTTTCTTCTGTTTCTTAACTTTTTCGAACTTTCTACTGTGTCAGATGTAGCTGGGGTTCTCAGAAGTTATGGTTAATTTTTAATATGGTCAAGGGGGTCTTATTACTATGTAAGAAATCGCAAATGCTAAAACCTCGATCACGACTCGCTGTTCGAACGGTTAACGTAGAAATGTCGGGACCGTCGACGACGGTCATCCTCTCCGAGGGCAACATAGCCCTCCCCACTCCGTGACCAGGTCCCTTCCGCTAAAGGCTCTATCTTTTTGGCGACGCAATGTCGCATCGCCTGCCTATCCTAACTTTCCCACGCATTCCATAACAATCCATCTCTCGGCGCCCGATAGGTGTCCTTCCAAACACAAACCGTCCCGTGGCGTCTTTGGGTTTCCTCCGTACAGTGTCGGATTTGGGAAAAAGCATTATTTAATTTGTACCTCCCCACCTAAAGGTGTACCGGTCGGGGGCAGGTAATTTTCGGACCGACCCCCGAACCTAGGAGTGTAAGGACAACCAGTAAAGAATAAAGGTAGTCATTCAGAGGAATTTATAGAAAGCGGACCTCGAGTGTTCTCATTTAATCCAAGTACCCTTGCTGCCCATCCCTAACACGCGCAGCATTTAGCGCATCTCCGCGACTTTGATTAATTTCAATTCAACAGAGTGGATAACTCGCGAGGAAACCAAGCTGACAAGCGAAACCCCAAAGGGGTCCCTAACGACCCTGTGCGTGCTGTTCCGTTCTGTAGCGTAGCTTTTGCAAACGGGACTCAAACGATCAGGTGGACCTAATCGCTTCATTTCACGGCACTTCGGCCGTGGAGCTACCGGTTCCACGCTGACGTCGGCTCAATCAGGGCGGAGATTGGTCGGAGGAACAAAACGGCTTCGTTCCGCGTGCCGTGGCCGCCCGTCGAATTTGGGTTAATGCATCACGTTGATGCATCGAAAAGCTCGTAACCGGTTTTTCACGAGTCGTCGTTCTCCCCCTAACCCCCGAGACGTCGATCTCCCGCGTGTCCCGTTCCGTTGCGGTCATTTGTAGTCGTTACGTATTAATCACGCGCGGCGCTGTGTTGTTCGGCGGCGAACGGGCTCGCCTCGCGATTTCTGCCTGGACAATGGACCGGTCGAAGAGCGAACGACCCGTACGTTAATTCGAAACAGGTCTTCTCCTTTTTTTTTCTCTCCTCTCTTTGGCCGTTCACAGCTTTGGTATCGGTCGAACGCCTCGCGCTCTTAACTTGGACTCGAATGAATCTCGATTCGAACGCGAATTCCTGTTTCAATTTAACGCTAGATTTGTGGACACTTGTGGTACAGGGTAAGGTTGCTCAAGTGGTACCACTTTGAATTTTGAACGAACTACAGCGACAACAGCGCACACAACCGCAAGCAAATGTACAATTTGAGTCGATCAGATGTTTTACCAATTTCGTTATAATAAGTAACAACAATATTAACACAAGTTTTGAATAACACGTGTGATTTCTATTCATTTGACAAAATCCTAAATTTTCAACGGATTTTTCCTTAAGGGGTACGACTTGAGCAACCTTACCCTATCTATTTCTAATGTTCAGCAAACGGACAAAAGTTTAAGACCAGAGGATAATGTGGAACATGGATTTGTGGTCTGCGAATCCACCAAACGAATATCAATCTTCGTTTAACTGTTTGAGGTTAGGCGAGTTAAAACTGACCCCATCTTTTGCTTAGACTTTTATACACGACGGGATATATTTTAACCTAATTCAAAAAGTTGAAGTTGCTCATAGTCGAACATACTTTAATATGCACTTCCAAAGTACAATTTTTAATCAATTCAACACTAGTTCAAGACTGACTAATAACAAAAGCAAAATCGAATCAATGGTAGAGAAAAGAATGAGAGATCTCCCTATTCGGTTGGTTAAGCGATGAAAAAAAAATTCTGTACAACTTGGGTTTTTATTTTCTTTAAAATCACGTATCTGAAACAGTTAGTAGATCGAGGTGAAAATTGCCACGAATAACCGAAGATTTTCTGTTACCAAAGCGGAAACGAGATAATAAAATGCTCTTGCACTATTCTCGATTGAATATTCAAATAGCAGCTTTTGAAAATTCGCCTCAAACCTCGCTGAAATTATATTCTAAACGCGTTTGACGGCTCAACGCGTTCAGAATGCGGTTTCAATGTAATTTCAACGTTCGTCGTTGTACGTTTGTCTAAACTAAACAGACGTAAAATCGAAAGTAAAACCTATTCTACCCGGCTCCGTTTAGCGGCAACGTCGTTTCGATAATGTCTACCGGCTATTTGTAAATCTCGCGCGACCCCCCGACGGCTAGTTTGCGATTTTACACCGTCGGCCGTTCGATGGGCCATAAAAATAAAGCCGTTCTCAGCCAGCTACACCTTTGAACGTTAAATTCAATTGGCCTGTCGTAAACCAAACCGGTAAATTGCGGAAAGGAACGTTAGGAACGTGAAATTCTACTCGGTTTCACCCCTTGTTACGCGTCGATTTTCTTTCGAAGTCTCTATCATTTCACTCTACCGTGAGTGAAAAAAAAAAACGAAATTAACACAGTTTATTCAAATATGCAGGGGAACATCAATCGACGAAACACGAAGACGATCGCTTCAATTTTTTTGGTAACATTCTCTTATTTTTTAACCACAACGTACACAAATCATACAAATCACACATCGCCACATTCTTTCCGCTACATGAACCTTAAGGTCTATTCAGGGTGTTCGAACGAAGCTAGGAGAAAATTGAAGAGGTTACTCTATACCACATTCTAAGACGAAAATCAAGAGTAACAATATTGCGTTGGACGCTTTGTTTATTAGTTATAAGCGATTAAAGAAACGGGCTACTTTACGCCTGAGAGCAGGCAAACGGGCAACACGGTAGGTAAAGTCAATGACTATGCAGTGACGCTCAGTAGGAAGTACGCGCAATTCTGTAGCTGTTCAGAGGTAAGCCATACTCCGCATGTAGTTATGACTTTTCTATTGTCTACCTACAAAGCAAGTATACTAATTATACAAATCTTTTTATTTTAAACAACACATTATTGCAGCATTGATATTTCAAAACAATTTTTATCATTTTTGTAGAGGTGCCGAATTTGTCATAGCATGAGAGAATGCATGAGAGTGAGGGTGAGTGTGTGTATGAGGCGTTTGTCGCTTGTTCGTCGCGAATGTTCGGACCTGGCGGGTAGCGCAGGTGCGTGGAAAGGAGCCTTCTCGAATGTTCGATGACGGTTTACTCTAATGGGTAAAAAGAACGCCTTCTCGAACATTCGATGATGGCAAACCCCCACCACCTGTGCTAATGCATATAAAAAGAGATGCATGCCCGCCGGGCAACATTCGTTAGAGATTCATTAGGCGACATTCGACGACGCGATTAAGTGTAATTTATCAGATTAATATAAGCCTGCGTGTACCTGTCCTACATTTTTATCCTTGCTTTAACTATACAAGTTTGCAGCAACCAGTTTCAGAGTTTCATTATTTTCGCCGGTACTCAGTATTAGAAAGTATAGGCAAATTTTAGTAAATACTTCGAATTTGAAAATTTTTGAGATTAGTATCATTAGACGACTAACGATCACCTCTTAAGTGTAAAAGGTTATGTTTCGAGCGAAAGATTAGTAAGAGCAAGGATCACTGACCTTCTGCTGTGAAAGACGTACGGATATCAGGTAAAAATTGTAAAAACGAAGCACTACCTGTCTGACATTCAATCAACACCTAGCACCCTGTATCATTACAATCCACTCAACTGAAATTACCTCCCCTTTTTCCCGTACTCCGAATCTATCATCAATGGAACATCCATCCACGTCACATTACAGCACGTTCTGAAGTACCAGTCGAATGTATTGGTTGTGTTTCCAATTCGTTGATTTTCCACACCGACGAGCCTCCACCTTAATGATATCTGCATATGTTGTGGCTCGAGAAACGAACGTTAAAGGCATTTGCAGTTGTTTCTTTCGTAACACGGGCTTTCTTTTGCTCCTCGAAGCATAGTATGCTCTTCTTAGTTCTATGCGTTAAAAAGGGGTATAATTTGGCCGGGTAAGAGTGAAATTTCTAAGAAGGATGTTTGATGTGAAATGAATGAATCCTGTTATCTCTCCAAATAAAATTAAATTCCTGTAGTAGTGTGCTTAATCCTTTGGTACTCGAGACGCGACCGATGACAATCAAATGATAGCGATTTCGCAAATTTCTAAACGCAAATAATTGTGTTTAAAAGTTTCAGTGGTTTTTGCTTGAGTTAAATAAATGTTAAGATCAGCAAAATTTTGGTTTACTTAGTTTCCGAACGCAAATAATTGTGTTTAAAAGTTTCAGTGATTTTTGCCTGAGAGAAATAAATCTTAAGATGAGCAAAATTTAGGTTTACTTAATTTCCGAACGCAAATAATTGTGTTTAAAAGTTTCAATGATTTTTGCCTGAGAGAAATAAATCTTAAGATGAGAAAAATTTTGGTTTACTTAATTTCCGAACGCAAATAATTGTGTTTAAAAGTTTCAATGATATTTGCCTGAGAAAAATAAATCTTAAGATGAGCAAAATTTTGATTCACTTAGTTTCCGAGTTTTATACTTGAAAATTTGTCAAGACAGAGTCGCAAAGGGTTAAGCAGATGATTCGATATTCATGGAACGCGGAGGCGAAACAAGCCTGTCCTGAAAGATCGTTTCCAGTTTCCATTTGCGATCGCTAGCAAGCTAGCAGCCGGTCGCACCAGATTTCCGTAACTTCGAATGGAAAACCCGGCGCGCAATAATGGCGACTGATAAATCGGTCAGGTTCAAGGAAGCGATCGCGCGCGCGCGTTAATGTAACCGCTAACGCGTGCTCTAGAAATTCTGATGCATCGTCCCCGGGCTTGAAACCTGACAGTTCCACGTGTGCAAGGAAATGAATCGAGTTGTAAGAGAATAGTGGATTCCCGGCTGGCGTCGAGGTAATGAGGCGTGATCGTTTAGGGGCGAATATTAATGGATATAAAGTAGCGGACAAAAGTTTAAGACCGAAGGGTCAAGGAAAACAAATTAATTAATTAATAAGAAGTTCTGTACTAATCATTCTAATTTAATAATTAGTATTCTATACTAATTAATTATACCGTTTATTCTAATTATACTAATATCCACATTATTTTAATATAAAATTATACTAATATTGTAGAGGTGCCAAATTTAATTTAAAATAAGCCTGCATCCTACCTGTCCCACAATATTATACTATTTATTCTAATTTTTAAATGTATACTAATTATTCTGTACTAATCAATAAATAGTGTTTTACCATAGTGACGATAAAAATAAGTGTATAAACAATATTTTCGTACCATAAAACTATGTTTTGCATTATCGTTGAGAGAGAGAGAGAGATGTGCGAATGGAAGGCAATCTTTGAATGCGTGTTTTTTGGACTGGGCCAACATGCGTAAATTGTATGTGTGATCGATGACTGAATAGAAAAAGTGTGAGAAAGAGTTTTGTTTTATTTGTAGCTTTATTATTAATGTTAAATAAATATTATCATAGATGAAAGTGTGTTATTCAGCTTGTTGCTACCTCTGACTCCCTCAACCCCTACCTAGAAATTTACATTTTACTTCGCACACTTTCTGTATTTCTGTAATGTGTGTACTGTAATGTGGGTAAATTCTACGCGTTCGTTATGCGCGCTAAAATTTTCGTTGTAACCCATAAAGGTCCACACAGTCCAGCGACAACCGATCGAAGCGGGAGATAAACTCGAAATTCGTCCCGCTGCAACAAAGCTGTGGCCTTCAACCATGCGAATAAATACCCAGAAATTATACGGGCCATTACTCTATCGGTTTATTCGCCAGGATCCTACAGGACGCGAGGGACAACGGGACGGAAGGCCATTACGCCGCTTCCTCCAATTAGGAGAGAAACCCTTGCGCGCACGATCGAGTTACCGACCGTTTCGAGGAATCGCTTCTGAATATTCGCAGCGATGGATGAATCCTGTTTGGTCGGCAATCTACACCCTCTGGTTTCGTGTCCAGGGCCCGTGTGAATCCGCTAGGATACGACATTCAATCTGGTCCGTTTCTGTGGAAATCGGGTGCGGATGATACGGATATGTACAGTACGTCGCCGTGGAACAGTATTGTATCTGGGGACATTTATGGTTACAGGGGATCACGTTAATTCATCAGGGGACCGCTTCAGGAACAAAATTTACAAAATCGTTTTTGTAAATTCTGCTTCTGAAGTCCGAAACCCGCCAAATTGACGGTTCTCGTAAACCTAACGTTAATAGGGTCCACATTAGTAAATCTCGAAACCGGATGTTTAGATCGGAATATTAGTGAAGATCTGATAGATGGTCTCAAAATTTCGTAATCAACTTTACCTATGATAGTAGGGTTATCGATGAAATTATGAGTTTCGTTAGCTAATTTAGAGAGTACACCGAAGGAAAACGATGCAGCGTCATTTTCATGGTGTACAAAATGTTGATAACATATTGCGTTTACATCGTGTACACTAAACCTGGTGTTAACCGATTACGAGACCAGACGAACAGCCGGTGCAAGTAAATTACCTGATGATCTCTGTTTGTCCGAGCGACCGCCAAACGAGAGGCAAGGATCCCGAAGAAAGCGAAGCCAGGGCAGCGCCAGGATCGGCGAAGCATGAAACGAACGCAGACACTATTTTATCATGGCGTTTAACAGCGTCCATTATGCGCCGCGTGGAGAGCGGGCGGGCAGAGGTGAACAGCCTCCGTGTGTTGTGGTAGCCGCTTGATTCCTCGCTTAAGCAGATATGATTGAGGACCGCCATAGAGACGATCAATGAGAGCTTGCTAAGTATAGCCAACCCTGGCGAACGCTCAATCAGGCCGCGCGTACTACGACCGGCCTACGTGCAACGAAACACCTCGATTCGATCGAACCTGCGGCTACTCCTGCGCGTGTTCGCAGAAGCCAGAGAGGTTCATGCTTCGCTAGGCGACCCGCGGTGCCTTCCGTTTGGTCGCCGGTTGTTCCATCGGAACGTTAATATAAGTTTAATATAAGTTATCATTGTAAGCTAAATTAAGAGCCTAAAAAAGAATCGGTAGACCTGACCGGATCCCGTTATGCCGCGTCCACATAGGAGAGAACAGTTCGTTAGCAGCTCGCGAGCAGCACACGAATTACTCGCGTGCGGTTCGCGAGCTGTTCGCCAACGGAAAACGCAGCATATCCAGACTGGAGCTCGCGAACGGTTACAAGCTTGTTCGCTCTGAATTCATGGGCAGTTCGCTATTAGCTTTTGCCACATACTGTGTTACAAACGCGTCCAGATACGCTTCGAGCTCGCGAACAGTTTCTTTGATGTACCGCTTCCCGAGCGAACACTGTTCGCTATTCGCTGAGGAGTTCGCTGCTCGCTGCTCGCTGTTCGCGAAAGTGTCCACACTGCTGGCGAGCACAGCTCGCGAACTGTTCGCGAGCTGTTCGCGAACAGCAGTGTGGACGCGGCATAAAGTAATACGGACGGAGAACACCGAGGATTTTTTTCTACCTCACCCTTTTGAACTTGCTGTACGAACGTACGGTAGTACAGCGTGTACGCGTCGCATTCGCGAATACCGAAATTAAGCGCACGCGATTAAGCAGAGTTTTTCCACCGGTTCTGTCCTCTCTTCACCGAGCGAAACTTCGCGGCGATGATGCAGCGATACAACCGGTCGCGTTGCCAGTCTTATCTCTGCACATCCGTTGCGCGAGGACACGCTGCAGTTTTGTTGGACGACGCGAGTTGATGAGCGATCGACGCGATGTTAGACCGATGGTTTCCCGAACCTAGACGGACAGTGTGCCACCTTTCGGTCTGCGGCTCGGGAAGAGTAATGGCACCGGCCAGAGAACGTCGTGGGTACAGGCGCTTTGACGCGGGAGCTGGACACGGTGATTTCTTCATCGACGACGGCGCGACGGGGAAAATCGGTAACCAGAGTTACGAATGGCGGGTTCTTGGAATGGTTAGGGGTTCTCTGCGGTTATCTAAGTGGTATAGAAAAATTCGCGATGTACAATTTCATTAATTGAACTCACTAAGAGAACGTGAATTGTAACGTGAACAAATGCCGAAATTGAGATTTGTTTCAAAAAAACCTAATCCGAATCCTCTAGAATCTAGAGTCTAGATTACTCGCTCGGGGCCATTTTAACCCTTAACACTCCTACTTTTAAGCGTGAATATCGACTGAAAACTTCAAGTTATTTTCACGCAATTTTGACTTGCAAGTTTTTACGTGTCAGACTTAAAACGCTACAATCACGTGTAAATAATAATATTAAAGTCATTCGAAACAACCTTCATTCATTTCAGAAGTAATATAATTCTGATTACAATATTTATATTATTAATTATATCGATGGTGATTGAGAGGCATACTTGGAGTCATAAGGGTTAAAATTAACGAGGAACTACCAGCCGTAAATATTAATTATCACAATCGTTCAAGCTGTACATACTTATGCCCGAAACCGTTACCCTGAAAGACACCACGACTGCGCGGCACTTCGAGCCGTGAAATTAGAAGGGACGTTACTCTATTCTACGTGGCGTACCGTTGAAAACAAATTGCTTCGAGAAGCGGCTCAAAGGACGACTCGGTTCAAAGTGAAGAGGCGTGGGCGTTCCCCGCCTGGTCATTGGTGTCCTTAAAGCTGGGACCGGGCGATTCAACGTGCGGGAAGCCGTACGGCACACAATGGGCAGCGCGCTAATGAAACGCGACGGCCGGCGCGAAGTCACGTCCGATCCTATGGGGTTAGACGGACGAGCCGCGACGCAGCTTCTTCCACGATGACAGTGCGACTGACATTCGGACGGGCTCTGTGACCGGTTTCCGCGTTGGAACGTCCCGACGCTGAAAGCCGTTCTTTGATACAGCGCTCGGGGCCATTTCTGGCAGTGCCGCGGTTTGGACGCACTCTGCGCTGTGGATCACGAGGGAAGATGCATGCTTCCGTTCATAAGCACAAGGAGATCTACCGGTTTCACGTATAACGTGGATAATCGCTTTCGTAACCCCGGATTAACACGTTCAACCCGGCGTGAACCACCGGTGGTCCACACCTAGTTTGCTCTGTCTGACGGCGTGGACCATCGGTAGTTCCCATATATTTCTAATTTTATTTGAAAAAGCATACTTTAAATTGAACAACTGGGAAGAGACTAGATGATAATATACAATGGAAAAGAAAAATTATGTTTGTTGGCGGACACTTTCTGTCCGCCGGCAAGACTTTTTTGGTCGAAAGAGTGTTTATTATTTTTAGGCATTTATTGGGGGTAAGAAATAATATTTTTTAAATATATAAAAATAAAAGAATATATTGAATATTGTATGAGAATAATTTATTTTTCATAGTTATTTTCAATATAAAAAAAAAAACAATTCGTCAAACAAAAGAGTCAAAATGAACAATAATTATATAGGAAAGTAATGAAAGAAGCAAGCGCCGCCAGACGAATAAACATCTGATAATCTCGAGCCCGCTGACCATACGGACTTCGAAAACATGCGCCGGGTTGAACGTGTTAACTATAGTATACAGTATTGTGCGACGTTGGAAAGTTGGCACCTGGATGAATTAGGGGTCTAGGTTCAGGTTAGGTTCAGGGGAAGTACTGGACGCGTTCTTCTAGAGTTCACGGTGCTTCTCCAATAGCTGTAGGAGACCACCGTTGAGGTTTTAGTGGGTAAAATCCCACATAACCTCGCTGCGCCCCCTCGGGGTGGTTAGGTATCTTTTGAAGATTTCCTCCACGTGAAAAAAGAGGTTCAAGTTAGGTTCATGTTAGGATAGTCTGGTTCGTCTGCTCCCCCATTTCGCTGTAGTAGGCCACCGTGGAGGTTTTAGTAGGTAAGAATCCTACATAACCTCGCCATCTCCCCAGGGTGGTGGGGGATCTTTCTGAAGATTTCCTCCACGTTAAAAAAAAAAAAAAAAAAAAAAAAAAAAAAAAAAAAAAAAAAAAAAAAAAAAGGATAGTCTGGTTCGATCTCACACGCATTTTCGGCCGTTGCATGCTATTGGCCACAGCCGTCACAATTGCTAATAGATCGCGAGACAAAGAGAGTGAATGAGATGCATCGAGACAAAAAGTCGTGCTTATATGTATGAGTTTGTTGTGACGTGGAAAGATAAAGACCCCTCTTGTTCCTCTGACGTTCTAGATGCAATCTTTCCAGTTCTGACTAGGGGTGCATTAGGTGGATTTCTTATTTATATTCTTTGGTTTATTCGACCTTTGATTCTATCTCCCCACTGAATCTACAGCCATTTTGTTAATGCCACTTTTGCTACAGAGTTTTCCGTTCTTTGAGACCCATTTCGAGACATTATATTAATAATCCTAATAACCTATGATCTTCGTTGCATAGTTTCCGTTTTCCAGCGCGATACCTCGACGGCAACAGAATGCAACGTCCGAATTCCAGCAATGCCAGGAATCCTTTCCATCGTCCCGGTATTAAATGCAGGAACCTCGCCTGATTCCCGTTCACCTACGCGAGCAGCCAGCACCGGCCGTGTTACGTAAGCACGAGAGGAGACAAATATCATAAGTCAACGTGTTACCGCGGCGCAAACAGGCCGCTAATGTCGCGTCGAGCTGGTGGGTGGCGGAGCGTTTTCGGCGAACCTGTCGGCGGCAGCAGCAAAAGGCACACCGGAAGACGCAGGACGTGTGGGAGGACACACGCGAAAAGAGATCGGCCGAGTCACGGAACTTCACGAAATGACGTCCCCCGTTTTATCGTACTGCTACGCGGGAGGGAAGATTAGAAACAACACTTAACCCTTTCGCCTCGGCAGTCCAGTCTACCGAAGTGCCGTTACTGAACGGAAGCACGTGTCAGAAATGTGGACAATGCACATGGTTTTTGTATTATTTGTTATGTATCTAAGTCTTAAATAGCAACTGTGCTTAATAAAACAATCGTTGCTCTAATTTAACAAGTATAGTTTACGTTTTTAATACGAAAAGATTAACATAATTAACTTAATTATTATTCTGAGCGTTAAATACAATACTTCCGGTGGAAGTGCTCCGCGTTGACGGTTCTCTATTAGCAATTCTGTTGCTCTAAATGGGAACGAGGAAAAATTGACGAACGCATATACGCGTCCATAATCCACGTATACGCAAACACCATAGTCAAAGGGTTAACGACAACAACTTGTATGTAAAGTAAGTCGTCGAATTGTTTGCTGCAGGAAGACTGTGAAGTCGATAAAGCAAAATATACGCTACCGTATAAATCAAACTTGTCCTAGAAACTTAATGTAATACAGTAGCGTTTCTCGTTACATAAAAGTCAAGTTTAACCTCGAAGGCTTACAAGTGTCAAGAGCGGAAGCGGACACGTAAAGAATACACATCGCACGCTCGCTTCTCCGACATCAATGTAAGTACAAGTTCAAGTGTTGTTCTTACATCGCTAATAAATCTCAGCAATGCGCGAGACCGAACGTCGAAGCGATCGATACCAGCCAACCATAACATCGTTCCTCGAGGCGAGAAAATTAATCTTGTTTCGTCGTTACGTTATGTTGTATTCCGTCGTTGGTTGCAGGTTATTTTTTTTGTATATAAAAAAGAAATGCAACTTCGAACGGAATAAAGGACGAAAGTTTTACTCCGATATCGGAGAGTATTCGGTGTAGACGTACGTCTTAACCCTTTCGCTACGGCAGCGCGCTCCGTCCGAGTGGCTCCGCTGTAAGGAGCACTGCGCCGAAAAGTGTACACGTTGCGCTTCGGTAAACTGATGTTCGGACTTACATCTTTCGGTGCAGCCTCGTCATTCTCCGGATCGTCTTTTTCAATAAGTATTACACAACGACATTTTTAGATGACCAGTAGTAACATATTTGGAGATTTTGCAATTATTATAAATAAAAATATAATTTAGGGTAATTGATATGTCAAATTGAAATTCTAAATTTTGCTATTATTATAAATAAAAATACAATTTTGGATAGTTAGACATCGAATTATAATTCATAGTAATTTAATTCGGAATGGTAAATTCTAAAAGTCGGCACTCGAACACACAGGTGGTCGCGTGGATGTCGCCTACAGGCGACGCTCGTAGCGAAAGGGTTGAAACCTAAGTTCTCGAAACGTAAACAAGACACCGCCAGACGCACCGGGGTATTTATCTTCGAATCGAGCCGAATTTAAACGGAAATGTTGACTCGTTCAGCGCGTCGCGCGTTCAGAATTCGAACGATAACGTCCTCCAGAATCGAATCGCGGTTCTCTCGAAAGGACAATCGAGCGTTGCGGCGTGCTCGACGTCAAACTTCTCTCGTAAATAGCCGGCGTGAATCGAGCAGATGTGGAAGCGCTTCAATGGCGGGCGTGACGCGAAGTGGCCGCTATACAGGCCTGTCTACTAGGCACGCCTACGCGCCGCTTCTGACTGAATTTCAAGTTCATCGAGGGCCCCGATAAATCATAAGAACGGTTCTGTATAAAGTTGTCGCGAGCGCCGACTCTTGTGGGCGCCGCAAACTTTTCGCGAAACGCAAATTCGATACCTTGTGCACGGAAACGGGGATTGGATGTCCCGTGGGACGATAAAGTGATCTATACATATAAAAAAAAAAACATGTCCTGACTGACTGACTGATTCAAAAAATTACTGAACCTGGAAACATGAAATTCGGGCAATGGGTTCCTTTTATGACGTTATCACTCACTAATGAAGGATTTTTTGATATTTCACCACTAAGGGGGTTAAAGAGGGGTAGGAAAGTTGTTTGAAAATTCGCCGATTTTAAAGCAAGCACTATGAAAACTGGTATTCAGTTTTTTGAGTAGAAATAGAGGAATACTTGCTTCAACGTTTTTAGAAAATCAACCCCCAAGGAGGTAAAATAAGGGATGAAAGTTTGTTGGAATATCTGTCGATTTTGAAGCTAGTAGGAAATACGCGCGGAGACTTCGATGCGTGGTAAGAAAGGTGGCGCGATCACAAGCAATTCGGGATTCAGTTTTCGATTTGACCATACCGCTCTCTTTAGTTTAAGACAAATGCAAAATGAATAAATGTCGATTTCTTAAAAGATATCGCATATTTGTTTGTGGAATCGTCACAAACCTATCGACGAAGAGCAAACGATTAGAAGAAAAGAGTAGGACGGTTAAAAACAAAAACTGAATCGAAAATTAACATAACAAAGTTCACTCACCAAATCCCATCCGAACTTCCTCCTCGTCGTCGCTATCGATATGCTTGATGCCCGCAATTTCGAAGCTCCTCGTCGACTGTTCCGTCCTCGTCTTCATCGAGGACGAACAATCGCAAGCGTCCTCTCCAGCCCCGCAGCCGCAATCGTCCCCGGCGCACCTGCAGCCCAGCAACGGGTCATCCGTGTCGATGTTCCTGCACGCTGGACAGGGGAACGTCAGATCGTCCAACGAGACCCTCTCGATTTTCCTCTCGACGGACACCAGAAGATTGCCGATGAACGCCGGCAGATCATCGTCCCCGACCTCGTCCACGTGCCGCACGTTTCGCAGCCTGTCCTCCTGGTCCCCGGTCGCGTTCGCGTCCGTCTGCTCGAGGACAGCCTCGTCCAGCCGCAGAGGCGTCTTCAGGTCGCCGGGAGCAAGCTGTTTGCTCCTGGTCTCGCACCTGGTCGTTTCCTTCCACTTCTCCATGGTCGTCGACGAGACGACCTTGGCGCACCTCTTCACTTTGGCGCGACTGTCGTCGCTGGATAGACTAGACGAGTGATTGGAGCTGGCCCGTGTCGATGTCCCGTTCAACTCGTCGGCGTCCAGCTCCGCTTTCCACGTGCTCACGCTCGACGTCGACCTGGACTTCATCACCGCGTGACCTGCGTCCGCCACGTGGTCCACGTCGCGCGCCTCGTTCGAGCTCTTGCACTCCAACCGATCGATCGATCGGGTCTCCTCGCGGCGATGCTCGAACGCGCAGCCCTGCTGGTGGGTCCTCGAGCGGGTCTCTTCGCGGGACCGCCGCCTGGGCCTCATGCTCTTCGTGGCGCTCGTCGATTGCGAACCGACCACCAGGCTGGTGGCGGTGTTCGCCGCGCTCGAGTTCCCCTGCCCCTTTCGCGACACCTCCCGCCAGTCCATGAACTCCTCCTCGCGGTCCCAGCCGAGGAACCCTGGGGCCCTCATCGACGTCGTTCGCCAAACTACTGCGATCTACGGAAAGAGGAGGATCGGTGTTGGTAAGTATACGCGACAAAGGATATGATGTCGACGATGGTCGAATATGAGTGAGAAAAGGTAGTTGGTAGCTTAACGGGAGTGGTGGGGGGGGGGGGTTAGGACGCGTTGAGGGGAATAGAGTCCTTGTACTGGAGTTTTCTCTCAGTAGGTATTTCAACAGGCACAGGAATTAAATTGCAGCAAACTTTTTTGTTTTTCTATTGATTTTCCTTATATATGTAAGGAATTTTTGGGGGTTTCAATGTATAGGATTGAAGGAAATTGTTTGGTAACGCGTTTACACGTTTTCTAGTGGCATTGCTGTGTTACGATTTACAGTTATGACGGGCAATATAAGGTAACGTTGCCCGGAAGTTGGTCGGACGGTTAATTCGAGGATCGAAATGGAAAAAGCGACAAAGGAACGTGACTCACCTCGACGGTATTCCGCTCGACAGTTTCACCAGCGGCAGTTTCGCCGCTCCCCGAGGTGGTTGCAACTGCAGCTGCGCTGCGTATGCAAAGGTAACATTCCCCGAGACGCAGCGCGGAGGCCTCGAGCTCTCCTAGCTGCAGGACGAGGCCACGTCTGCCTAACGTCAGAGGCCAGCCTTCCGGTACCACTGATTCGTTTCCCTGCAACGAAACCGGGGACTCATTATTATGCTAATATCCACAAGTTGTCCCTGCCAAGGCTGCTTAAAAGCATAGAAAATTAAATTGCAAAAAATATAAAAATCTACGAGTTAGATTTTCCTAAAAAGTTCTTCATCGATTTTTTACACGTTACCACCTCTTTTACCGATCTTACGAATAAATGATAACTATGAAATGTAAAAACAATAGATCATTTATTATTTCTTTCTCCCTATCCTCAAGATCAGTTGAAAATTCCAGTTTGCAATTCTTTAACCCCTTAACCCTTTCGCTACGAGCGGTGACTATAGTCACCCAACGACTGACACTTGCTACGAACGAGCAGTGACTATAGTCACCCCGCGAAATTTCGTGAACAGAGTATTATTGCATTATGCGATAATTTTTTAACCCTTTCTTTTCTACGGCTGATTACAGTTACGCTCTGCGTAAGATTCCGCGGTATTGAACGTACGACGGGTAATTATTAATTATTCCGTAAGTGTACACTTTTGACCTGGCGGTTTGTCCAGTGGAAGTTGTACGCCGAAGAATCCTTCCGTAGCGAAAGGGTTAAGTTGCTATGACGAACATATTCGTCATCAACATATGTATCGCAAAACGCCTAAGATGAATATATTCGTTTGAGTATAATATACATGTACAGAGATGTTCTTATTTGGTCCTAAACTAGCCGTTTAGGCATACATTTTGTTGGACGAAATACGTTGCTTAAAAGGTGAAATACCTTCGCAAAAATGCCCCCCCCCCCCCCGTCCAGGTCCACGCGAAACGTAACACGCGCAAATAAGTAACATCCAGAATGATCACGGGCTTTAGCGCGGCAAAACAAACCCGTGCAAGCCCACGCGACGATTTATCGTGAATTAAACGAACAACATTTATTTACCCCGTAATTTGTCGACGCATAAAACACCCACAACCCCGTTCCAATTACCCCGCGACACCGACAGCCAGGCCCCTCAACGGTTTACGAGGGCCCGTAAACACGCGAAACGGTGATTCTCCGGGCCCCACCCCCCGCTTCCCACGTCAATTCGACGATCCTGTTCGAGGGTCCGATCAAAAGAGCCCGGACAATCGGGACGATTAATTAAAAGCAAGCCGGAAGCCTAACGAAATTCCTCTAAACAAGCTACGATCGCGCGGCGGGCCCTCGAGAAAGGGAACGTTAATCGACTCTGATTAGAGGGGTAATCAACGTTGCGCGTGTGGCAACGCCCAAATTTGTGCGGACGCCCGTTATATATCGCTGTTGTCCCACGGTTTCTCTCTATCGGAAATTGTGTATTTATGTTACTAAATAAAATACATTCTTATTTATAGGAAATTCTACTTTACTTAATTTAGCAAAGTGAGATGATAGGGCTCAGATGTGAATAAAATAAGGTGAAGTGATTAGAATATTATTTAAATATATATTTGAAATAATTTAACGATAACAACTTAAACACGACTTTACAATTTAATAACTCCAACGTTTTTGCTCCTTTCACAATCACACTCTTTCTGCCTGCACAGTCAAACTCTGTCTGATTGTCAACCTTTCTCGCTCGATGCATTCGATCACGTTCATCCAAAATTCCTCAGTCGAGACGTTTTCTCAATCTTATTTATACTGTTATTTCTTGATAATTAATTAATTTGCTCTTTTTGACTGTTTGGTCTTAAACTTTTGTCCGCTGTTCAGACCGACAACAATGTCGTCATACCATCTATGTATCAAGTAAATGACTGATTGGTCGTTTACTCTTACTAGCATATCTATTAAGACTGTCTATCTATCTGTCGTTCGAGAACTTTTGCAAAGTAACCATCACTTGTGCAAAAGAATAAAAAGTTTGAAATACAAATAAATTTGAAGTGTACCTAATTTTCATCAAACTCCCTATATCTAACATCCGCTATTGTATATATGTATCTTGATAGACATTAGAGCCAAATGAAAACCATCGAAAGCATCTCTATCGATAGGGGATGGACGAAAATTTTACTCGTTAATTGTTTCGTTAACGAAAATATTGGAGGATTCTAATCTTTCGCCTCTCCAAAGTCTATGGCATTCGTCACGTCCCCGTGATGTGAACGCACCAGTTGTATCATTTTATTTTTTCTGTTCAAAATATATATTAACATTGCATATATGAATAAGACAAGAAGGTGTTTTTATTTGATACCCCAATAGAAAAGCATCGAGTTGGGTGAGAGTTTTAATTCCGATGTTCATAGTTTGAGCAATATGTTCCATAATAGGTAAATACGTGTTTCCACTTGGTGAATTAAGTAGTACACTTGAAATGTTGCGTCGAAGTGCAAGGTGATTCGCTTCGAGCACTTTATTTGAGGACACAATTATCGAAACGCAAAAAGATTCGTGAATGTGGAAACTGGGTCAGGCGGAACGGGTACTCGGGTAAGCAGCTTTTGCATTATTTCCTTATTGGGAGTCCGTCGTAAGGTCTGCCCCGTCCGGTAGCCGGGCACCGTAAACCTGTCACCCTTTCCACCATGTACACCATATTACTTAATAAAACCTGTTTTACTCGTTTTCGTGTCAACAACAACAGACACAGCCGATATTATCCTTAAACGAAATTACGATTTCATTTAAATTACTGTTGCACGATATCGTTTATTTTTTTTTTTAACTAAAAGCACGCCGCCGATATTTATGCAATTCTATTTACAATTTTTCATTGAAACTGCGGTGCTTATTGTACGACGTTATTAGCATACCATGCGATTATTTATGTTCGAATAAAAATGTGCCGCGGATATTCACGGAGTTCTACTTTCAATTTTATTCGAATCGCTAACACGCGGTACCATTACCTGGACAAGTTTCACAATATCAAGCAGAATAATTCAAGGAACGACTGTAACTCTCGTCTCGACGAGAAGATTCCTTTTGTCAGGATCTACGAAAGGGCATGCGTCGCAATGCTACTCTAAGAACCTCGAGTCTCGCCCACGTGCACCGATGCACGCGGCCCAACGTGCAAGCAATTAGACGGTGCAACGAGCGAATAAAAGCGACCGGTAGAATGCTCACACCTTGCCTGCATACCAGTCGAAGGAAAATCAAACGGAACGGAATTACCCTTCAAACTGTACGACTTCTCGTCGTCTTCGCGGTCCGTTTCAAAGCGAACTCGATGGGATCGTGAAAAATGGTCAAAAGATAAAGATGCTTCCTCGACACGGCTCTATGGAAGGCTCAAAGATAATTTGTACAAACGATTACGTGTTCTATACATTTTAACCCTTATGTTAACCCTAATCTTTTATTTTCAATGTTCTAATAAACATTTTTAATTTACTGCTCTGTTAAAAAATTAATTCTACTGAAAAGTATCAAAATTAATGTTATTCAAAGTTCTACAATGAGTGTATATGTGTAATAATCAAGATTGTTTCAAATTTTGTATTCTACTATTTTCGTAACAAATATTATAAACTTATTTTTTTATTTTCTTCGATATATCCTTAATTATCTCGAAAAAATACGGTCATCGGTACAATGACCAATGTAGCAGTCAAAGCGTTGACGAATAGATAATCGCTTACTTTAACTCGTGAAGATTTACAGAAATATGTGAAAAAAAAGAGTGATAAATAGCGAATGTTCGCCTAAATTCGTGTACCTCATCGACGATTAAGATAAGTTAATATTTATATCTGTAACGTCTATAATTAGACATTCAGCTCAACGGATTAGAATCGAAACCTGTTCGCCGACATTCCTACGAGCACAATATTTTCTAATTTTCTACAGCAAACCGTGCGACAGACCGACGACCATTAATTATCCTCCTTTAAACAGCCGCGTGTACAAATCGTGTACCTGCCAGCAGAAAGTACCTTACCGCTGCTACGTTGCTCGACGAATTATTCCTGGCCACGTCAACGTCGTCGTCGCCGGAAAAGCTGCCGGCTGTGCGCGGAGCCTGAAAAGACACCGGGTAACCCGATCCGACAGCCCTGGCCATTCCATTCTTGAGCACCTCGACCGGCAAACCGCCGTGTATCCATCAATAACCCAACACCTCGGGCCCGGGACACCTTATCTTCGAATCGGCCGAGTCATTTAAGAATTCATTACACCCATTAACCGCTTTAGCATTGTGCGCGCAACACCGAACCGTTTCCATCGGTTTGTCGCGGCGCCGCGCATAGCATCGGCCGCCATTTTTTCACGGGGTCCACGCGCCATAAATCACGGCGATAATACAGCCGGACATGCATGCGGGGCAAAAATGGCGCGCGATTCGCGCACCGGTTGACACTCGCATTCCATCGAGAGCGCGGGCGATATTGATCGCGAAAAAGCGATTCCCACGCGGTGATCTCGATCTGTGTTCGGATCGCGAGGGAAGGGAGGGGTGGAGAGGGGGGAAGGGAGGAGAGGAAGGGTTGGAAGGGGCGCGTTGTGCAATCGAATCGGGAATGCGGCTTAATTAAGTCGAGAGTACGTGTGTCGCGTGCCACGCGCCGCGGTTTCTTTCGCGTGCTTATCGAGGTGTAACTAGGAGGCACGCTATGTAGGGATTCCAGCGAATTCCATCGACATCGAAAAATTTGGGGAAGGGATGAAAATTTGGGAACTTCAGAATTGCCAGGTTCAATAAATTGGGGATTGAAAAGTTGGCGAACTTTTAAAGATTTACGAATGTTTGGAAATCGGAGAATTCTAAATCGTGAGAAGGTTTGCGAAAATGTTGGGAATTCGAGAATTGTAAAACGTAATAAAATGAAGAGCTTGAAAATTTCGCTCTCTATTACATTATCCATTCATTTGTATCCTTTCAATTTTATCTTGTTCCACTGTATCACGGGCTCTCGTAATGCTTCTCTACTTTATACTTATCAAAATACCCGGTGCACAACACCTGTAACGGGACACTGTAATCGATCACTTTTCTTTTTCTCGAAAAAATAAAGAATGAGATGAAACTCGGTGTAAAGATCCGCGAAACGAAACACAAGTTACCGACGCGTACAGAAATATCCGACACAGGCAGCGGAGTCTCCGATCCAACCGGACTGCAGAGAATTTATAATAACACGGGCAGGTGAGTAGATAGGGGGAAAAGGAAAGATAGAGCATAGGGTAATATCGCGTAATTTCATCGCGCGTACAGGCAACGCGACCGCGAGGTGGCCGGATCGCCGGCAATCGAGCGACAAGCCGAGGAACGGAATCGGCGTGTCGACAACCGCCTTGGACGACGTTTATGATGGACGCGATAAGGAACGAGGGCCCTGTGGCTGTCACCGCGTGTCTCATTAGCGGTAAACGGCCCGGCTTCAGATGTATCTAGAGCCAAAACTAGCCCGGGCTTTCACTTGCCCCGCTGATTTACCGATGCAGCGCGCCCTTCGATTCGCGTCGCGCCTAGGAGACCCCCGTCGTCGTGTGTCGCGTTTTTCGCCGCGGTCCACCAGAGGCCGACGTTACGCCGGATACGGGGAGAGATAAAAACCGTGTAAATCAAACCGTTCATCGGCCTCCGCGTTCCGGATCGTTAACCCTTTCAGCGCTATGAACGCGTATATGGGTTCTCACACAACCATTCAATCTGGGCTACGATCGCATATATGGGTTCTCACAAAACTATTCAATCTGGGCTATGAACGCGTATATGGATTCTCACACAACTATTCAATTTAGGCTATGAACGCGTATATGGATTCTCACACAACCATTCAATATCGGCTATGAACGCTCAATCATCATCATCATCATCACCATCATTATTATTATTATTATTATTATTATTATTATTATTATTATTATTATTATTTATGAGCTACTAGGCTCTTTTGTTTAAATTATTAAGGCAGTTTAATTATTTTTTCGATTATCCAAGCAATTCAATTATTCTTATTTTATTTATGAGTTACTAGGCTCTTTTGTGTAAATTATTAAGGCAGTTTAATTATTTTTTCGATTATCCAAGCAATTCAATTATTATTATTATTATTATTATTATTATTATTATTATTATTATTATTAGACACTTTTGTTTCAATTATTCAAACAGTTCAATTATTTTTTCAATTATCCAATTACCCAGACAGGTTAATTATTTCGATCATTCTATCAGCCAAATATTCAATCACTCAATTAACTCCAGTTACTCCGTTATTCCCATCTAAAAATTCCAACGCTTCTACGTCTCCAAATTTTTGACATTCTGTTATGCAAAGATCCAAGCACTGAGCACACCATGGAAAGTTTAACCTGCCTTCCTCTGCATCTGATTTCAATTTCTCGTAAAGGAAAAGATCGTGAACAACGCCTCGATCTGATTAAATTCATGTAACTGCCTGCGAGAAAACGACAACGAGAGTCGTGCTACAAATAGGAGTGTCCGGCACACGTAGCATTCCGATCGGGCCGAAGAATTTATAATAAACGATCAAACGCGAAAGAAAGCCCCTTGTACCGGATACCGTCAAAGTGACAGACACCTGGTACGTGACTGACGAAGCCTCGTTAATCCTACAGTTCCTACTGCGCTCGCGCGTGCCACGTGAAACGCGCGCGGACGATTTCTTCGATGCGTAACCGGTGCATGCAGGCACAAGCTACGAAAATCGGTAACGTTTAACCGAGTCGGACGAAAGTCACGTAAAATAGATTTCGATCTTCTATCGGACAAGATAAAAAGTTTTGTTTCCGGTTGATTGTCCACGTTCTACGAAATCGAATTAATCGAGACGGCGTTCTTCAATAACGGACAAGCGTAGCCAGTTTTAAAAAGACCTGTAATACCTTGCGTTCGACTAAAATTAACGTTTAGCAATTTTTCAAATTTAAATTGTACAGTGTTGTAGATTGTGATTTACAAAATTAGAATTGGAGAACTGTGAAATTTTACAATTTTAATTTTTAATTGTCCAGTGTTGTAGATTGTGATTTACAAAATTAGAATTGGAGAAGTGTGAAATTTAGTAATTTCAATTTTTAATTGTAAAGTGTTGTAGATTGTAATTTACAAAATTAGAATTAGAGAAGTGTGAAATTTTGCAATTTCAAATTTTAATTTTACAGTGTTGTAGATTGTGATTTACATAATTAGAATTGGAGAAGTGTGCAATTTAGTAATTTCAAATTTTAATTGTACAGTGTTGTAGATTGTGATTTACAAAATTATAATTGGAGAACTGTGAAATTTAGTAATTTCAATTTTTAATTGTACAATGTTGTAGATTATGATTTACAAAATTAGAATTGGAGAACTGAGCAATTTAGCAATTTCAAATTTTAATTGCCCAGTGTTGTAGATTGTGATTTACAAAATTAGAATTGGAGAAGTGTGAAATTTAGTAATTTCAATTTTTAATTATAAAGTGTTGTAGATTGTGATTTACATAATTAGAATTAGAGAAGTGTGAAATTTAGTAATTTCAAATTTTAATTTTAGCGTTACAACGTTCTCTGTTCCGATTTCGACTTTGTGCCCGTTAATTGCCACTGGATGACATAAATTAATACGTTTACGGTCATTTAAAGAGACTCGTCGATAAGTTCTCCCGCAAACGGAGAAAGCAGAAGCGGTGTTCGCGGAGCGCGGAGACAAATACAGAGGCGAGCTCGCCGCGCCAAATAGGGTTCCGACGCGTATTGCGAACGGAGAGGCATTGTGTAGTCATTCGAAAAGCCGCAAAGGCATCCAGCACGCGTGTCGCCAGGCACCGTGGCGGCGGTTCGCCGCTGAATGGACGGCCTAAGGCCTAATCTGCATTTTAAACGAGCCGTGTGCTTGCTAGTCGCGAAAAAGGAATTGCTTTTCTTTGCTAGTCCCGCTTCGAACCGCGCTCCTAGACCGCGCTACGGCCATTTTGCTTTCTCCGTCTACGATTTCCGGACCAACTGTCCGAATCGCATAGATACACACAGTAACGGACAAACGTTGAAGACCAAAGGGTCAAAGAAAGCAAATTAAATAATTAATAAGAAATAACAGTAGAAATAAAATTTGTATTCTATGCTAATCAGTAAATAGTGTTCTACCATAATGACGATAAAAATGAATAGATAAACAATATTTGCAAACCATGAAATCATGATTTACGTTGTCCTGTCTACTGTATACTTCTGTTAGCAATCACATTAACCCTTTGCACTCGAGAGGCGACCGTTAGTCGTTTAACGATACTAACTTTAAAAATTTTCAAATTCGAAATATTTACTATGATTCACGTATATTAAACTTCATTTAGTTTAGTTAAGTCGTATATTAAAATTTACATATATGACTATTTAACGTTCGGGTCTGAACTAACGTCTGAAAATTTGCGAAACTATCATATGCTAGGATTACGATGTCCCATGAGAGGGGACAGCCGAGTGCAAAGGGTTAATAATAATAATAATAATAATCATAAGAGACTTTCTACAGTAATACAATTCTTTTCGAAGCAAAGAAAAATTTATCATTATTATTTTTTTCATCTTCTTTTTTCTCCCTTCCCGGAGTTCTTCTGCGGCTGGACGGGACGTTGCCAAGTCCAGCTTGGTTTTTTAACTGTTGTCGTTATTATTATTATTATTATTATTATTATTATTATTTCTAGTGGCCTCTCAGAGGATTCTCTCTCTGGCTTGTGACCAGCATGAACGGGTTGCACCAAGTTCATGGCAGTGTTTTTTATTGTAGGAATTTTCTTGCTATTGTCGTTGTGTTGAGGATGACTGCTTTTTGTATGTGTGAGTGTATGTATGTTGGTAGTTGTAATACTTGTAAGTTTTGTATGAATGTTTTTGGGGTGATGCCTGTTGCTGAAATTATGAACGGTAGTATTGTTACTTTTTCTTGGTTCCTTATTATTATTATTATTATTATCAATAGATCACTCTGACATGTTTGTTATCTATACCTCGATCGAATGCCTGGTCGATTTCGTTTACGTCCACTGTATGTGAAATAACTTAAAACGAAGGAGACTCAAAAGAGAGAGATAAACAGCGCTTTGGCACTTTCTCTTTTATCATTCCCGCTTAATTAGTCCGCGGGTACACACGCGACACGAGGCGAGAGAAACGTCCGCGCGCACGCGAACCGTTCATTAGGCGCATCGTTTTCCGTTTCTGCCTGTTTCCGCCGGCGCGGGCCCGAGCCACGCGCGGCCGAGCGCGAGAAAGCGGACCGGTGAAACCAAATCGTTTACGGTGAGACGAAAACACCGTATGTTATCTCTCCGCGGCGACCATGTTTATGTCGACGCTGGCACAAGAGACTTTCCTTGGCAGATGGTCGCGCTTCGGTTGGCAAATGGCGAATTTTCTGCCTGCATTATGGTAATGGCCTGCGGTATAGCTCGAGTAAAATAAAGCTGTAACTGTAACGAAACGAAAAACTTTTAACTTCGCCTGTACTTTCAGCACACCGCAAGAAGGTTTATCGAATACATATATATATACACGTTCAACTATTCGTCAGTTAATGCAATATTATTATTTATTATTATTATTGTTATTATTTATTATTACTATTATTCGTTCACAAGATCATAAATAAACTACATAATTCTATACTTTCCATTTTTATCTTTATCCCTATTTTTTACTTATAACAGAAACTCAACGATTTCTCTTTTGTCGTTTCAACATCCATAAGGCAATGGATTGGTTATCTTCAATGTTATCCTTTACTCTGTCGACGGATAAAAGTTTGAAGTCCTCCAGGGCTGGAAAATATCCGAAATTTTTATATCCGCGATATCATTCGAACCTCCGCCCGAAACCCTATGTCTAACGTTGAATTATCCTCGATCAAGCTTACGATCGATTTAACCCTTGATAACTAAACATTCGTCCAACAGAATATCGACCCCTGCCAGTTTTACGAATTCGAGATCTGTCAAGATATCCTAACATTTGCCAAAACATTGCAAACGTTAATTTTTCTCCACTTTTCTATCTTTTAATTAAAATATTACAAAACCTCCCTTAAATCACGCTAATTTGTTTCAAATACAGTAAATAAGGAGAATATAAAAATATACATGTTCTTGATTCGTACGAGTCGAATGATGATTACCTACAGGGCAACACTAATTTAAGTTTAGGTATCTAGGATTAAGGAAGATCTACATCCCGATCGCCCCGAAGAGAAACAACCCGCGCGACCCGTCGATCTCCGTGGATCGGCTAAAAATCGGCAAGGAACGCCGCGTACAGCTTTCTCACACACAGGCATCGAACGATAGCAACAGTGCACCGGGACACTCGCGTGCATCCATCATTCGCTTAGATAAACGGCGAACGCGACAGCGACACCGCGTCGTCGACCGATCAGATACAGCTAAACAGCGTTCCCGTACGCGACAGATAACGCCGTGGACACGAGTTCCGGCGGCGCTCGATAGAAAATTGACCCAACTTTCAACATTGTCGTCATCGTCGTCGTCGTCCGGGCACAGGAGATCCTATCTGGCCAACCATGTGGCCTGGTGCTCTCGAGCGATCGAGACTGGGCCCAGGGGATTCGCGATCGGCTGGCAATTTCACTGGGGCCCGGCCGTGCCAGCGGGACGCGAGCTCTTTTTCCGGCTCTCTCGCGCAACCAGCCATTATCTGATGTGACATTTCATGAAAATATGACGGGGGTCCGTTCGTTATTGGCCCGCGGCTGGCGCCGTGCCGCCGCCGGGCAATTATCGTTCTCACGGTGTAATTATCGCGATTGTTATCCGCGAACGGAGGCCAACCGGGTCAGATTCGAGCGACGGGTGTGCATGCACTTCGCGTACTGTGCGTCCGCGAAAAGTTGGCTGGCAGAAGGAATGCGGGTCTGATTGGTTCTATGCTCTTTAACCGTTTCGTCACAACAGTCTGCTTCGCTGGAGTGACGCCACGGAACCGAGCACAGCATTGTGAAATGTGCACATTGCACGTTTTGGCAGCCTTCGATGTTCGGCAATTACATCTTTTAACCCTTTGACTGCAAAAGGCATATATGTACGCCATTACAAGTCTATCAATATGTACGAAAGGCATAAATATACGCTCGAGAAAATTAAAACGCATAGAATTTCCAAGCTTGTTTGTCAATTTCGTCGATTTCTCAGTCGATAGGGTTAAAGGTTTCCGTTGAACGCCGAGAGGACGTGCGACTGGCTGAATGAATGAGGCTTCTTCGATCAGTTTCTATAGAAGCTGTTCGCTCGCACCCTGACGCGGAGATTGCGTCGGCTAAATATAGAGCGCGCGAGTAAATTGCGTCGTCTAATTAGCAGACTGCCAATCATTTCGTTATCGACATTCTTTGTTCGCGAACGACCAGCCAGGTCTCCCCCTAGACAGCCGCATCCTGTTTTTCATTATCGAATCGTCTGCATCCTCTCTCGGAGAACCTAAGTTCACGACACGGTGACTTTAACCTCTGCCAGGGATATGTTTCAATGATGGGTTTTATAAATAACTTCGTTGAAGTTTGTTAAGTCGAATCACAGATAATGGGGTATTATTTTTTAACGAAGCATTGGTGTCAATTTTCTGCTTCATCCAAAATTCCCTAATTCAATAATCACTGATTCAATTACAAAACAACGATTGCAAACAAATTAACTTCTTCATCGAATATCTTGTTATTAAAGGTGACCACCGCCAAGTTGAGTGCCGGTCACCAGTGACCTCCGTGGCATTCAACGTGTTAACGATGGTAATAATGAAAAATTGATAAGTATTCATATTTTTCCGAATTATGTATTTCTACCAATTTGAGCGTGACGGTCACCTGTGACCCTCACGGCGCCACCACCAAGTTGAGTGCCGGTCACCGGTGACTCCCGTGGCATTCAACGTGTTAACGATGGTAATAATGAAGAATTGATAAGTATTCATATTTTTCCGAATTATGTATTTCTACCAATTTGAGCGCGACGGTCATCTGTGACCCTCACGGCGCCACCGCCAAGTTGAGTGCCGATCACCGGTGACCCCTATGGCAATCAACGTGTTGACGATGGTATTAATGAAAAATTGATATTTTTCCAAATTATCTATTTCTATCAATTTGAGCGCGACGGTCACCGGTGACCCCAACGGCACCATCACCAAGTTGAGTGCCGATCACCGGTGACTCCCGTGGCATTCAACGTGTTAATGATGGTAATAATGAAGAATTGATAAGTATTTATATTTTTCCAAATTATGTATTTCTACCAATTTGAGCGCGACGGTCACCTGTGACCCTCACAGCGCCACCGCCAAGTTGAGCGCCGGTCACCGGTGACCTCCGTGGTATTCAACGTGTTAAGTTTACCACGTTCTCCCGATCCAACGTCGCTGCGAATACCGACAACATTCCTACCCAAGCTATCCGCAGATTCGACAAGGTGATCCACATTCGAACCGGCCGGCCCGTAATCGCGATCATAAATTCATTACGGACATAATAGGATCATAGAGCGATCTAGATCCGGCGATACCCGATCCCGAGCCGGCTCTCGTTTATCGTCGGCCTCGCCGGTCGACCGCCAGAGGAACATCGATATCTTTCAGGTGCACGCACCTATGTAATTATGATAATTGTGAACCACGAGGCCCCCTTCTTCTTTCCCTCTCTGCCCTGGTAATTAATGGCGACGTTTCGAGGAACTCGCGGACACCGGTCGATTCGTGACAATCAAAGTACCCTGGACCGAGCTAATTGCCTCTTAGGCGAAACGAGCTCGAACACTCGTGGCTCCCTCGGTTATAATGACTTCATAATATCGTGGTTACTGCTTACATCTCCTAAGGTCGTTAAAGAAATAAACCACGCGAAGGCTAATAACTAGCAGTTGCTTCGTAAGAAACAAAAATGTGGATTTCTGCCCCGAAGCTTCGCGAGGTCCGAGATTTACCGAGTCGCGCAACCTAAACGGGACACCTCTCACAACCGTAAATATTGGAATATTGTAATTTCCCGTTTCTCCATGCGGCAGTAACGTTCGTTACGCTCTAGCGGTAAAAACATGTACAATTTGTATCATTTCTTCCTCGCAATGTACATTTACTTTTTCTATACAAATAAAGTAATAAGTGCGTCAAGTTAACCCTTCACACTCGAAAGTGTATGACTATCAGTCGTCTAATGATATTAACTTCAAAAATTCTCAAATTTGAAATATTTACTAAGATCCCGCTGTATTAAGCGTCATTTAGTTTAGTTAAGCGATACACTAAAATTTACATATATGGCTATTTAACCTCCAAGTTTGACTAATAAACAAACTAACTAAGGACTGCAAATTTACAAAACTATCATCTGGTGATTAACAGTCCCCTCTCGAGCGCAAACATTTAATACCCGATAGTAAACGATTTAATTCGCACCATATACAACAATTGTTATGAATTTTTCTCAAACGATCCGCACCGTGAACCTATTCCAACGTGACAAAATACATGCATACATATACGTGCATGCATACGCATAAACTCCGACCGCTTGTAAATCGAGATAACGTTGCCGCTCCGAACGAGAGGAGTCTAAACGCGTCTTGTCAACGTCCAGGAAGTACCAGCACCCCATCAGTCCTCGTCTGTCTCAGCAAGACAAACACTAAACAGCCTATTACTCGATCTTTATAGCGCTTTCGCGACGCACGCGGCAGATGAGGAGAGCCGTTGCCTCGAGTGGAAGTTCGAGGCTGTTTCCATGCGAGCGACGTAATGGCGGACGGCTCGCGGAACCATCATCCTCTCTATGGGACCGCGCGCGACCTATGTAGCCTCTCCTTCAGGTGCACGTATGCACCTTAACTGCGCATGCGATCGTTATAGACGCCGGTTGCACTGTTGCGTGCAAACGCTGCCTTTAATCGTGTTCCCCGAAGCTTCGCCGTGGAAATGATTGCCCGGTCGCGTTTCTTGGTCGCTCCACTTGCTGACAGCTCCGCGGAGGACACGGGCAATTTGTTTCCGCTTGGTTTTTGTGGTCATTACCATCTCTTGTTACCGGTGACTTGTCACGCGTGCGTCTTGTTACTAGGGTTGATCGTTAACCCTTTCGCGGTTTAATACGATACAGATAACGGGTGAGCCATAAATTGTAGCGGGGTAAGTTTCATCGTGCCTTAAATCGTGTCGTGATAACATAATCATTAACCTTCTGACTGCGGACTGATCCGATCTTGGACTGATCCCATATTATTTGCATGACAGTCGCTGCGATTGGTTATCCGCTGACTAGTGTTCAATGACTAAAACAATACCCGGAGATTTGATATCGTTCTTAAAGTTTAAAAAATAATAATGGCAAATAAATTAAAAATATTCATTTTTTTAATTTGTTTTTAGTAGCTTTTTAAGCTATTTTAATTCACTTAGTTCAAAACGGTAAAGATGTTATAGTACAACAATCCAGAAGGCGTATATTTACGCCTTTCGTATATATTGATAGACTTGTAAGGGCTTTCGTAAAGATTGATAGACTTGTGAGATCGTGTTACATCAAAATCGCATCCCAAGAGTATCAATATATATCATAGAAGAAAGTTTCACGATAATTACAAAATCTCATAACATTCATGTGGTACTATATCAAAACCATGTCCCAAGAGTACCAATTCTATATCAAAGAGTACCCATCTATAGAAGAAAGTTTCACAATAATTACAGTCTCCCGTCTGAAATTTCGTTCTTCGAATTTACAAAACAGTATTCCGTAATTTGCCTGTCCACCTATTGCAAAAAGTTCGTATCTGTTAACCAACACCGACACAGTGCACAAACAGTGCCGAAATACCATCGACCTTACAAGCTCGCAACGTCGACTTCCGAACAGCCTGCTTTAAACGAATTATCCGTACACGTTTCCTGTCGACAAATTCCAGCCGATTCGCGACAAACTGGAAATCGTGCCACGAATGCCGTTCCGCTCGCATCTTTTTCACCGCCGCATGAAAAACCGGTCGCGAAAAAGGTCCGGGGATGAAACGAGACGAACAGGTCGCTCTTCGTTGGCGCAACGCGCGCTTTCGCAACCGTCGCCGTTTAACCGGCTTAATAATTGCGCTCCTTATACGTGCGCCGACATAATTGTTTTTGCATAATCGAGATGGTTCTGGTGCGACGAAAGAAATCGCCGCCGATGACGGCTATCGAGAAGAAACGGGGCGTACGAGCGCGCGGAACCGCGTTGCGCAACGAATGTTTTCATCGAACGAAGGAAGAAGTCGAATGCGGATTATTATCGCGCAATTACGAGAATCGCGGACGCGTTAATACACTGTTAGCGTCTAACTTCGTTATATCGATCGATATTAATATCGGCATTATACACACATGTTAAATTGCGGCAACGCTAATTATGTCAAAGCAATGATTAGGTATTATCTGCTATGTTATTAATTCGTGGTCTTGCGAGATCTCACTGTTATCATAGTGTTACGCTAAGTATTAGATATTATTACTTTCCAACAAAATTACCCACCACCGTTACGGTTATCTAAGGTTAAAACAAATTTTATCCGAATTCTGTCGAAATGCTTCGCGTAATTTACAATTATTTTAGGGCTATTTTTAGAGACGGTAGGGTTCAAGTGTAGGTGTGACAAAGAAAAATTCTTAGGTATATTAAAAATGATAGGGTTGAGGTGTAGGTGTGACAAAGAAAAATTCTTAGGTATACTAAAAATGATAGGGTTCAAGTGTAGGTGTGACAAAGTAAAATTCTTAGGTGTGTTAAAAATGATAGGGTTCGTGCGTAGATGTCACAAAGTAAAATTTTCAGATGTATTAAAACTGATAGGGTTGAGGTGTAGATATGAAAAAAGAAGCTTCTTAGGTATATTAAAAATTATAGGGTTGAGGTGTAGGTGTGACAAAGAAAAATTCTTAGGTATATTAAAAATGATAGGGTTGAGGTGTAGGTGTGACAAAGTAAAATTCTTAGGTATATTAAAAAGAATGGGGTTTAGGTGTAAGTGTGACAAAACAAAATTCTTAGGTGTGTTAAAAATGATAGGGTTCGTGCGTAGATGTTACAAAGTAAAATTTTCAGATGTATTAAAAATGATAGGGTTCAAGTGTAGGTATGAAAAAATAAGCTTCTTAGGTATATTAAAAATTATAGGGTTGAGGTGTAAGTATAACAAAGTAAAATTCTTAGGTATACTAAAAATAGTTTTAACACTTAGAATAATTTAACAACTTATCAATTTTACAACTTTGATACTCTTATTCTCGCATCCATGCTCTTTCTTCCTCACACTCGCATTCTACCTGCCCTACATTCTTCTAAACGCAAGATTCCTTACTTTTCAATTATAAACCATTCTCACCCAATTCTCGCAGTTGGTCACGTTCATCCAAAACTTCTCAAACACATACTCATCTTCCGCGTCTCAGAAACGCACTCTAGTCCAAATATTCTACGTACACACGGCTATCTCTCGACTCAACCATTCTTCACGCTTTCCCAGAATCGTTCCTGCATGATTCTTCATCTTCGTGTCGTCATTAAACCAACGCGACCGTTTTCTAAAGTTCTGCTTAGGCTGTAGCGCGTGTAAAATGTTATCCCGGAGGTACGTGGAACGCGGGAGGACCGACACTTCCGGTAAGACAAGCGGACACAGCGGATCCTGGTACGCGTGAGAACAGAGGGCACCGCGTCGATGCATCACGCTCCGCCATTACAATATTTCAGTAGAGCCGTTTTCATTGTTCAAACGCCGCGCGCATAAAAGCCGCGGGGGGTGCTCATAAGCGCCGACTCGCCGCATGAAATACGACCGGTTTGCATACACACCGATCCGACGCCGCCACGTGTTGTACCCCGACATTTTTCCCTGCCTGCCCGTTGATTGTTCTCGAAGAATCGATCACCTCGCGCCGCAATTACGTCCACGATGATCCCGATACACTCCTCCGTTATGTATCGTACGTCCGTTAAGGGGGTATTCTAGTCTAGAACCTTCAAAAAATCAATTTTTTTTTTATTTCATTTTCTGAAAGTATATGCCTTTGAAAATATTTGTACCAGTGGATATTGTTGGATTTGAAAAATTGATGAAGCTATAAGCGTTTGTCCGTAGCGTGCGACGCACCGTTGCACGGTTCTGCAATAGCAGGTATATTCGTATGAAATACTTTATACGCGTTTTTTTCGAAACCACATTTTTTAAAATAGTTGCCATGATATCTCAAGATCTAGTTGACCGATTACGACCAAATTTGGAGGGTACCTTCAGCACGTGTGTCTCTATCGTCCGTACCAAAATTTTTAAAATCTAATGTTTTTAACTGTTTTTTTTTTGGCACGCTAAATTTGAAAAAAAGCACAAAGAACCGATAACCTAACTTTAAAGTGCTGCCAAAAATTTTCTCTTCAATGTTTTTATACACTATTGGTACCGACGATAGTCACGTTCATACTGAACATAATGGATGTTTGTTTGTCCATTTGAGAGAAGAAGAACTGCCGAAATCGTGGCAACCATGCAGGCATGTTCAATTGAAGGGGCACTACTAAACTAGCTGTATCTTCGACAATTATAAATATTTTTTCATGAAAAAAATACTGTATACTTCTTAAATATAGATCAAGACCATACCACAAATCCTGACACAATGTCTTTATGGTTTAAAAAAAAAAAAATCCCAAATAGCACCTAAAAAATTGATCTCTAGACTAGAATACCCCCTTAACGCTAGATTTACGAACATTTCTTGTACATCTACATCTAATATTCGTATATTAGGGGGATCGGAAGGTAATGTCGTTTTTTGTAGGATTATTTATTGGCCGAAGGGTTTTATACATAAACTACTGTCAGGATTCTTTCCAACGCCGCGATTATTACAACGACGATTATGATGACAAGCTAATACAACGACTTCCAATAACGAACGATTAAGACCTCTCACGAGGTTCCCTATTTATTTATCTCGAGCCTGATAAGCGGTTCCTATCTTTGTCAATTAGGACCTTCAAAAAAATTTGATTTGTCTACTACCCTATCTACAAACCCCTTAATTAAGAACTAGAACGTAGTATACTATAAACGTTTCAAAACTTGTGCTGCTATCTATCTTTTTCCTTCTGACACCAAACGACTTACGTTCATTAATAAAGCATTATTATTATTATTATTGTCGTTATGCGGCTAAGACTAGCATTTCCAGAGCAATGGGTTTAAACTTAAACAGGTGTAGTCGAACAAGTCCCAATTCAGTAATCGCTTAGATTTTTCAATTCTATACAATAGAACATCCAACAGGGTCCAATAAGAATTGCCCCGTTGACACCGAACCTTTCCAAAGCTTTGATTTCTCCCGTGTACGCTTTAACAGGGGAAGGTTAATCGCGCGTCGTCGACCTCTTGATCCACTGCCGGCCATCTTCCTCTGGCGGCGGTTTCCGGCGCGAAAATCGCTCGCTCACCGTGCGCTTTCATTGTCGTGTAGTTAGAAAACCACTCGGTGCCATGACCGATAATTCGACCGCGTGACACGTACATACACACGCGCGCGCGCGCACACACACACACACACGCTCTCTCTCTCTCACTCTCTCTCACTCTCTCTCTCTCTGTCGCACTCTCTCTCTCACACACACACACACTCTCTCTCTCTCGCACTCACACACACACTCTCGCACTCGCTCACACTCACATACACACACTCTCTCTCTCGCACTCACACACACTCTCGCACTCTCTCTCTCACACACACGCGCGCGCGCACACACACTCTCTCTCTCTCTCTCTCGCACTCACACACACACTCTCGCACTCGCTCACACTCACATACACACACTCTCTCTCTCGCACTCACACACACTCTCACACTCGCTCACACTCACACACACTCTCTCTTTCTCTCGCACTCACACACACACGCACACACACACGCATGCATGCACATGTGGGTGTATAATCACAACGAGACAGTGATTTCTTTGGGAAGAAGCCTGTAATTTCGCGCGTGCTGCCAGGCTTTCCTTCGACGGCTCGCACCTTTGGGTCACTCGATTCAATTTCGAGCCCCGATGCTTTCGTTTCAACGCGCCCTGTCCCTCTCCCGTCGCCCCAGCGATTCGCCACTTTCTCGACCCGTCAAATTGCCAAGATCATTTTCATCGGTTGATAGAGCGGCGGCAGCGACCACGAGCCGCGTAATTGCAGTTTGAAATTTATACGTCTGTCCGAAGGTCGACGCGGTAATTGGTTTATTTGCTCGCGCCACCGATACGCGATCATCATCTTCAACTTCGAACGTGTTGACGCGCGAAAATCACTGATTTTGTGTGCTAGCGCGTATTCAGTTTTGTAGAAAACGATACCTTTCCGGTGGAAGTATTTCAGATTCCAAGATAAGGATTGAAAGGGATAGAGGTAGAATTCATGGGATCTTCTATTGACAGGAAATTTCAAACATCGTTTAGTTGATTCGATGGAATGGAAAACCAAAAAATTTTTCAATAAATTAAAGAAACAGGAATTGAGTAAAAGGGCGATAAAAAAGTGAAATGAAATTGGAAATCGCGTGTATCTAGTAACTAGAAATCGAATTAACTCCAGTTACATTTTTAACCGGCAAACTTATCGATTAGCATAGAATACAAATTTTATTTATACTGTTATTTCTTATTAACCTCTTGGCATACAAATAACATGGAATTTGATGCGTCCGAAAAATACTATTTAATTTGACTGAACCGAACAGTTACGCGCAAGCTTGAAAACAGAACATTTTATTTTGAAATTCTTTTTTGACAGAGGGTCGGGGGGTGCATCTTGAATATTCTAAACCAAAAACAGAATCGACGCACGAATGAAGCAACTAAGTAATCGAATTATATACTGGACGGCATTCGTAGAAAATAGCTCTCAACGAATCAGACTCGTCAAAGTCTACTACAGTGGCACATGAAATGAATGACAACCCTAACTCGTCGCTGTATGTCAAGAGGGGTTAATTAATTCATTTATTTTCTTTGACCCTTTGGTGTTAAATTTTTGTCCGCTACCGTACCTCGTTCTATTTGCTGCTAGTTATGTTTACTTATACAACGAATCATGCGCCTCATCGTCCCCCGTTTAGCAAAACATCATCCGGTCCTGCACCGATAACCACCGCCAACGCTGGCTTCTTCCGGAGTAGCACAATCCATGCCGCCCCCCTTCCCCTAATGAAAGTTAATACAACGGTGCCTCTCTCGAGGCATCAAGTTAACCGCCATAAAGGGTGCCCCGTGCGTACGAATGCGGGCCCCCATCATCGATTTTCGCGGATCGATAACGCGTCGAGCGACAGAGATCGGCGTCCGATCTTTCACTTTAAGGAACGTGAGAGAGGCGGCCAGCCGTCGAAGGAACGGTCGCGTGGGAACTTCTAGCCCGCTCTCCCGCCTCCTCCACCCACCCCCCTTCTCCTCTAACCCCTACCCCGTGGAAAATTGAATGGTACGACGTGGACGGATACAGGCGATCGTTAGCCAGGCGAGATCGCTCCTTGCGAATCGGCCTGGTGAAATGCCTTCGATAAGTGCGCCGATAACCACCGGTCACAGGGCCATCTCGTCTGCACGCGTCCCCGCGTTCACCCGCGCGGACGCACGGGCCGGCCAGTTCCCTTGTCATCATTTTATGGCTCGAAATGATACCACCGTGGATAGAAAGCGGTCTCTTTGCCGTTGAATCGGATATGTGTCAGTCGAACGAACCTCGTTATATGAGAAAAATCGTGCGGGGATGAAGAAATTTAGGGATCCTTCGGACGCTGTGATTTTGTGAAAATTTTTAACTAAGCGAACCTCGTTATATGCGAAAAATCGAGCGAGAATGAAGAAATTTAGAGATCCTTCGGACACTGTGAGTTTGTTAGAATTTTTAGCTAAGCAAACCTCGTTATATGAGAAAAATCGCGCGGGGATAAAGAAATTTAGAGATTCTTCGGATGCTGTGATTTTGTGAAAATTTTAACTAAGCGAACCTTGTTATATACGAAAAATCGCGCAAGGACGAAGAAATATAGAAATCCTTCGGACGCTGTGAATTTGTGAAAATTTTTAACTAAGCAAACCTCGTTATGTGCGAAAAATCGTGCAAGGATGAAGAAATATAGAAATCCTTTAGACGCTGTGATTTTGTGAAAATTTTAACTAAGCGAACCTCGTTATATGAGAAAAGTCAATAATTAAGTAATCTGTTTTCTTAACTCTTTGATCTTCAACCTTTGTCCGCTACTGTACTTGTGTCGCAAGGAGAAAAAAAATCGGTTGATCCAATTTGCCTATATTCGTTTCCCAGGAGGCTGCTTTAACCCTAAAAAAGCGTATATATATACGTCCTTTAATTTTTTCGTGCTATATTACTTTACTAAACTGATTTAACACAGAATTTATCGATTAGTGTAACGTATCAAGTACAAATAGCAAATGTGCATTTTGGTCAATGAGCACAACGATGGACGTCAGTCAGTCGCAGCGACTAACAAGTTAAAATATTACACTGCAATCAAAGGATTAAAGTATCCAGACCTAACCATCAGACAACTTCTCATTTCCTCGTCTATATAACCTAAACAGATTGCCTGCCGATTGCCTACGCTTACACTATATACCTAAATCTTCTCCTTGATCACGAGGAAACACAGCAAATAAAACGTATTTCCACAGCAATTTGGATAATGTCGAAGGATAAACAGGCTGCCAGGGACACTTTTGTTCCGAAACCACCAGTTTCTGTCCCGCAAGAGGTTAAAGCTTCCACGATAAGTCAAAGATTTATGGTCCTTTCTAGAGCTGAGGCCTCGTCCGGAGAAAAATGCCGCGGGACCGTTCCGAAGTCCCCTCCCTCTTCGCATGATTTACGGCACAATATCGCGAAGAGTATCGATTATCGACGGTGACGTCGCGTCGTTACTCTCTCTACTCGGGGAACGATCCTTGTGGCCACGGTCGCATGCGAGCGGATCGAGGCGTAACGACGCTCGTAAGAGTCTCGGCGACGTTAACACGTTGAACCAGGCGTCGGTCCCTGGGGACCGACAGTGGACTTTTCGTTTGGACTGCGTGGATCACTGGGACCGACAGTGGACTTTTCGTTTGGACAGCATTGGTGTCTGGGACCGACAGTATCAAAGTTAACCCTTTCCACTCGAGAGATGTCTATTGGTCTTTTAATAATGTTAACTTCAAAGATTTTCAAGTGCAAAATATTTACTAAGATTCGCTTATATTAGGCTTTATTTATTTGGTTAAATCACATACTAAAATTTACATATATGACTATTTGACCTCCGAGTCTGATTAATAAACAAATTAACTAAAGTTTGAGAATTTGCGAAACTTTCATTTGACGACTGACACAGTCGACTTCCGAGAGCAAAGGGTTAAAAAATAAAAATAATAATAATTAATGCTATTTATTGAAACACTGTAAACAAAAATATAGTTTGGTTTCGCATGTATTACAAAATCTGACGACTGTCATTCCAGCCGTCTCAATATCAACGCTGGGCTCAACGTGTTAACCCTTTCAGTTCGGCAGTCCAGTCCGCCGAAGTGCCGTCACTGAACGGAAGCACGCACCAGAGATGTGCACAGTGCACGAGGCGAAGCGGAGAAAGCAGTCGTCGGAGGCGTTGAATAGATTAGAAGAAACCGGCGCGGCCCCGTTCACCTCTGATCGCTCGATTCTAATTAAGCATCGCCGTTTTGATTGGGACTGGCGAGTCGAGCGTGCAAGGTGGATCGCGCGTTTCTTGCGCCAGCTTGCTTAGTGGTAGAAAGTATGATGAAAGCTTTGGGAAGGATAACGTGGGAAGATGGTGAGTTAATTCGTAACAGGGAGCACGGCGAGCTGCTTAAGTTACTTGAGTCTATTAAATTGCTTTAATCAGCGTTTCGTTGGAAAGATCGCTTAAGTTGTTTGCATCGAGATTAAGCTGGTTAAGTTAGTTGAGTCACTTAAGTTGCGTTCATCGAGATCGAACTGGCTAAGTTAGTTGAGTCGCTTAAGTTGTGTGCATCGAGATTTAGCTGGTTAAGTTAGTCGAGTC